>JBBPTW010000216.1:0-22072 GCA_038094575.1 Phylloporus cf. nigrescens | reverse complement strand
GACTAACCGGACTAAGATCACAAGCAGATTGACATGGAGCATAGAGGGATATCTTGAAGGACGATAGGGAATGCTGAAAGGATCCAGAAATGGCTTCTGCAAACGTAAGGAGCAGTCAGCTCCTACAGCGGGATCCACTGAATCTCAGAAGACAGACCGCTGGTCTGAGACACTGGTCAAGATCAGTCCGGACGAATATCCGTGCGAGACATGACTAACATAGATATACCGTCTGATTCTGCATCGACTTGGAATTTGCGGAACGATCTAATTGTCACAGTAACAAGTTATGGCAACTTGAAGTGGACTCAGACGTGGAATTATTGCCAGTGGCAGAACCCATTTGCAACATTAAGAAAGTCATCTCTGGCGGGCCGGTATAGATGAGAGAGCGAGCCGATGATGTAGTAAACGAGGGTAATTTTCGAGATTCAAAGAGGGCCCTGGGTCGACGTTGGGAGGTTTGAGTTGGGGATTAAAATGATTGAGCCGCCGGCCTGGGATCATATGAACGTGAATCGTTTGCACGGGCTGGCTAAGAAAGAACCGCCTAATCATGGCACTGTACTAATGGTCGACAGCGGAGTGAAGAATTCTGAGCACTCTGAGTCCGCATGCCTCCGAGTCACTGCCACTGCCAGTGGCACTGACCATTGCACATTTCTCACACGTATTGATAAATCTGAGTCTGCCGCCGGTCACTATCCACCGAGTCAACTTCAAGTCGAACTTGAAATCTTTGTTCTCCTCTGCCATGCAAGCCTACCATATAGTCTCATCGACAAGGTACTTCTTCCCTCTTTTTCGTTCTACTGTGTACTCACACTGCGTTTTTACAGGGGCTCATACCTGGCTTTGTTCTCCGTCCTGCCATTCGTGCACTTTGCTGCGCCAGATTGCAAAATAGACCGTGTCGCAAAGATGGACTGGATTTTAGCTGTGTGCCCTAGGGACTCCGAGTCTATCGCCGACGTGACTCAAAAACCCAATGAATAGCACTACGAGGTAATACCATCCGCTTC
Source organism: Phylloporus cf. nigrescens (assembly GCA_038094575.1). NCBI lineage: Eukaryota > Fungi > Basidiomycota > Agaricomycetes > Boletales > Boletaceae > Phylloporus > Phylloporus cf. nigrescens. Next base: position 21,050 of record JBBPTW010000216.1, on the reverse strand, counting down.
CTCCAAACCCCGCCATCTAAACTACCTAGGTCCCAACTAGCCTTGTCCTGGCCTGCTTGGGCCTGTATGCAAAGTACTCCTCTTGCTTATACCCCAGCGCAAATCAATACTCGAAAAAGCAGAGATACTCATGTTCGAGGGCTACCATCAAAAGGCACAGCTCAGAGACAGTTTGATCATCCCTGACCTTGGTTGTGGTATGTTCGGTCTCTATCTCTTTAAACTGGTTGTCTAAGTGGGACAGCCTCACCACGTATCTAGTACAGGTCCATGCTCTTTGGTTTCATCTGAGCGTAGCCCGTACTTAGGATGCCACTCCAGAAACACGCCACTTTGTGCGTCGTTGGCTTACCCAACTTCGCAACATAAAAAGCGTACGTCAAAAGTGTCGCAAAGGCGAAAATCCTTTCCAACATCAAGGTACTTTCTGTCTATTCAGTCTAAATACATACCCATGCCACTGCAGATTGTTGTGGGCGACGTCAATGACTTCTCTTTCGGCGGCTCGATTCGATTCAACCGTATCCTCTCTATCAAGGTCCGTCTACTCTCTTTCCATACTTCAGACCCATCGTACCTTCATCAGATGTTTAAAACACATGAAGAATTACGAGCTCCTCTTGCGGAACGTCGCCTCCTGGTTCCCGCATCCTCTACTGAGAGTCTAGACCACGCTGGACTGCTGCTCTTTGTACACTTATTCTGTCACAAGACAGCGCCCTATCATCTCTAGGAAACCGACAGATGGATGGCACAGATATTCCTCACAGGTAATGTTCCTTCATTCAGTTACTTTATCGCGGTTTGGACCGACATCGTTCTATACTGGGTGGTACCATGCCCTCCTACGACCTCTTGGTTAGTTTGCTTTCATGTTTCCTCCGAGCCGATGTCTCAACGACTGCAGACATGCTCTCAATCGGACATGACATTGGTCATGAGTTGGCATATCAGTGGGTAACACTACTCATATGCTCGGAGACTGGCTCTGCAGACAAGATCGCAATGCCGAGCACGACATCAAGGAACCGGAGAAGGACGCCATGTCATGGTCTCTGGGGGATTTGGCGCAGAAGGCAGAAAACCATTTTATCAATAGTAATATGGCAGTCCTAAACCTGGGCCGGGAGACTTCAAGTTGCCAAAAATGCCTGACGTTACGGCCTTTTAGATTCTGATGGTATTTTACATTGCACATCCGGAACTGTTTGGTGGTCAAGAGTACGTTTCCTCGCTGGTCACGGACATCACCGTTTGATATCTCAACAGGTGGGACGTTGGCCAGTATCTCTTTCGACCAAAAGCCTATTGGGTAATTAACTAGTCAAAACCGTGTTATATATCAATCAACATATTGACAACCAGAGAATAGAAATTACGCCTTCAATATTGACCCTCCGCCAGGGCTATTCTTCCACTCAATAGGAGTGACCATGCTGAAACGGCGATATCAAGATGCCATCGGAGAATAGCAAGATGGATAATGGATTCAGCACTTCGCTTTGAATTGTGCGGCTCAGAGGATGAGCACCATAGGTGGACATACTGGACGTTTTTGTGGGTTATGGCGATCGATCAGAAAGGGTAGACCTCATATGCTCTCAATCAAGATCACATGGCCATTCAAAGCCACTCGGCGTAATGACAACCACACAAAAACATCATCTTTCATATGAATGACGCCAATGCTACTCTGGAGTTGAATGGTTGCCAACCATGATAAAACTGGTAAGTTCGAAGTTGTGCATAGGATTGCGTTAAGAGTATACATGAACACGAAGTCAGTCAGCCTGAGTTTGCTACAATCTTGCTAGACTCCAGGATTTCTCTGAGCTCATCCAGAGAAAGAACCATGCAGTCTCTGACAAGTAGGTGAGAATGCTGATATTTAGATACCTGTGATGGTCATACCTGGTCCCTTTGTACTGCACAGAAAACTTGCAGCCGTCCAAAGACGTCTCCATGCTATGAACAAGGTAAACGAGATCAATGTGATGGGTAGGATTGAAACAATGGAATCGCAAGCCAATAATCGTTGGAATAGATGGGAGGTCGAGCAAGGCATCCAACTTGTCCTGAGTGACAATATGACATGGGTCCTCTGACGTCGGCCTTTCAAGTGGTGGTAAAGGAGGTGGGACAAGATCTTGGAGAGGATCTTCTGGGCGAGTGAACTTGCGCCTTCGCACAGCCCTTCAAAAATCGAAGTGTGTTGAATTGAAAATTAGAATATTGCGATCTCACCTAAGTTCATTGATCTTCCTTTCAACTGTACGAGATGTGGGAGATGGCAAGTGGCGAAGGATATCGAGTTGCAAAAGAAGGAGAGTATGAGCAGCACTACAGATTTCCAGGTGGCTACAGGGTCATCCATCAGTATCACATTGAGTACTAAAGAATTGTCTTACTCTTCTGCAGAGGTAGCTTGGCATTGGATGATTGTCTCCATCCGATGACGAAAATTCTGCTGTCCTTCACCATCCAGCAATGGCCACCTGGTCTCGGGTGGTGACACACGTCCTTGTTGAATGGTACGTTGGTATGCCCCTTCCGCTTCTGGATGAGACCTGATTGCTTCGCCATGTTCTGCCAGGACATTCATATACATAATAGTTTGTGCCGCCATCTGATCAGCATCAACTTGACAGGTCTGAGTGATGGGTGTACTTAATGGAAGGGAAGTATGTGGCGACCGACATCGTGGCGGGGTCATAGGACTAGGAGACAGCTGAGGGTTCAAACTGGAGGAAGCTTTGGAATATGGTTTGTGGTGTCTGGGCATGGTTGCAGGTTGTTCAATTCAGCAGGAATCGGGAATGAGCGTGTACTTATTGGACAAGTTTATATCCACTAAGTCATGTGACAGATAAATGGGTCGTAATGCGATGCAGAAAAATGCTACATGATAATGCATATTAATATCAAAAAAAAAAATAGACTGTCAGAAGGAGACTCTCCAGTTCTCCACATGATCAGCTTCTGCAGATGGTCTGATGAATTGTGGGAGAGGATTAGCTTGGGCCAGAGGAAATGCTGGGACATCCTGTGGAACCAATCCTGCTGGAGTGGGGCCTCGCAGAAATGGAGAATACAGACCGCCAAGCCAGATCAGTTGCGTCACATTAAGCACCCAGTCAGGAATATGGTGCACCTTCAATCCTTTCACTGTACTTTCCAGTTTTCCTGGAGGATTCATCATGATCAAGCTCAGCATGGTCCAATAGGCATCGACCGCATCACTCTCATCTGAGGCCCAATCTGATCCTTGGATTCGCCGAAATCCCGCACCTCCCAAAATACGGGCCAGTTCGCCATATGTTGATGCTGTAGTAATTAGTAAGGTGAGTGGACACCATCAAAATATCCAATTTAGCAATTAGAATTTACCACGTGGTGCATTCCAGCCAAACAGCAGATTGTCTTCGGTGACACGGGTGTAGATATCATATGAAATGCCATAGGCCCCAGCTGGATCCATTTCCAGCAGTCGCTGGTACAGCTGCTGTGGGATGGCTAGGGGCAGCTGATCTGCCATGCTGAGTTAGGATGGCTGGGACTTACTGTCGAATAGTACAGGTTTTTATATGGTACTCGCTCTCCTGAGCCGTGAAAGTGAGTGGGCAGACCTCAGTTTGGGCCACAATTTGGAGCAACCCAATAGTTGGAGCCTTGCCAAGGAAGAGCTGGGCACCGGACTGTGGCTCAATCCACATTCCAGCGATGCTGCAATGAATTCTGATGACAATATAGTATTATTTAATTTGCGCCTCGGGATGGGTCATCTGAGTGCTATTTGTCGAGCGGTGATTAATTCAATTCAAAGATTAAAATGGTATACTCAATGCAGGCCGCTGATCTGATCTGGGACTCCAGGCACAGGCCACTGTTCGATTGTGGGTGAATGGAATTAATCTCTTTGTGGGCCCAAGGATGCATTGGGAGTAGGTGACAAGGCATGCCCATTCGGGTAGGAAGTGCCACTCAGCGAAACTAGTACAAATATAAGGAAAAAGTAGCGAGAAAGGGATAAATCTTGAACATATTATCATGAGGGGGTAAACGTTAAAGGGTACATCTTATGGAACAAGTACCCCCGATGCTTACAGTGGCAATGACTTAGAATAGTCAGGTATGCCAATAGGAACTACAATAGGATAGCATCCAAGTCAATATAGTTGAATGTGATGCGAGGCGTTGGACTACGCACCCGAAACATCATTTCTCCGTTGAATGATTGAGTCTGCAAGCTGTCAGAAGGTGTTCTCAAATTCAGGAAGCCTCGCTTTGTTGAAAACCACGATACGCTGGTCCGTTAAACCACGCTGGTGTAGCTTCTCATAGATGTCAGTTTCTTCGTCAAATTCCATCCGCCACAAGATTACAGCCCTCAGCTTGCTGAAGTACAGGAGCATGAACGACACAAGTTCGGTGCAAATCATTTGCTGTCCTGGTTGTCGGACCGGAAAGGAAACGTGTGTAAGTTGATGGAGCTCAGGAAGGCCGATATATAGGCCACATCTTGTAACCCAAGTATTCATCAAGTGGAGACGGTGGAGACGGTGGAGTGACTGAAAGTCAGTAAGGGAAATGACGGGCCCAAAATGTCTGGATGCAAGATCCATAGTTAAGGTCCTTAGCTGTTGGAGAGAATCAAGAGACATGCGGAGCTTATGAACATCTTCTAGTAAGTCGGTGGCGATTTGCAAGCCAAGTTCTTGCAGTCCTTGGCAGAGCTGAAGAATCTCTCCGCATGTCTCAGGGGAAATGGGTGGGCGTATGTAAAGCACCTTCACTGACGTCCTGGCGAAAACTGGCCGGTTCAGCAAAGACAGTGCGAATGATTTGGCCATTCCCTCGTGGCGGAGGTCAACCACCTTGTAAATGATCTCGTGTAACCTGATGTCGGGTTAATGGAAAGTGTTTATCACATTGGGCCAAGAGTTCTACTGATGTCCGTACCAATAGTGCGTTCGCTTTGCGACCTGTAAGTAATTGGATACAGGACCAGAGTTTGCAATGGCCAATAGGAATATCTTGTGCTCAAGTTCATCAGGAAGACGTGTTGGCATAGGTGCAGATTCAGTTGCGGCAGCCTGAGACTGTCAACTCCAAGTTAGTTCGGGGAGTGGTCGGCGAGCTATGACCGGACCCAGGCCTATGATCTGAACTGATTGGTCTAAGTTGGTGATGACGCTGATCTAGAGTTCAAAGATTGATAATTTATAAGGTGCTCACTTTGCGCATCCCTTGTTCAAGTTCCACCTGGCTCATATCACGAAAAAATCAAGACAAGAGAGGGTTTGCATGCGCTCATAGCAGCCAGGTTAGCAAATGTCTTGGGTAAAAGAAGTAACAGTTTCGGGAAGGACTTACTAGGTGTTTAAGTACTAGGGTGGAAGACTTGGGCTTATTAGCTGCAGCCCAGACTGGGTCATCCAGCTTCGCGCACAGATGTGGATCAGTTGGACGCCTACCAGTGCATCATAATCTTGTCGGTCTTGCTGATCAATGCACTTGCTGCATCATGCTGCTTGCAGAGCTTGCACTACTGGCGGCCTGAGCCCGCCATGGCGTGATCACCAGACTGGAATCTGACTTCCTTTCAGAGCCAGCTTTTTGATCGACACCATCAGATAGGATTATATTCTACACGCACCTCTGAGTTCTTGACAGCAATGCTCCACTGGTACCAGAGGTGGAGTGTTGGTGTTGTATGTTATGTCATGTAGAAAGCTCCATCATGCCACATCTAGATGTTAGGCTGTCAGCCCTTGTGCACTTTCAAGTTTGAGTTCAGTGCAGCCGGAGGTAATTTAGATCGCTTTTCACTGCATTCTCAGGCTTATACTAATTTCTATTTGCCATTGGAGCGAAACAAGCTATTGAGAACGAACGGGAAGCCCTAGGCCTGAGTGCAATCTCACTGATAAAATTAGTACATACACTTCAATCCACCTATATTTTTTGTCGCCCCTCCAAGTCAGGCTGTGCATGGTGGGCCTGGGTCACGCTTTCATCCAGTCACGCTATCCCTGTGCATGACTAACCTTCTGCTCTTTTGGATCAACTTTCAAATTGACGTCAGCATCTGCAGGATTCTATGTCTGTTTACATTGCTTTTGTGACAGGTTTATCACAGTGGAGCTCAGGCTACGTGAGGGCCTAAGTGCCACCTCTTTGATTGGACTGGAGCTGCGCCTCATACCGCACTTTTGCTAAAAGTCTACTTTTTTGGATCCAGGTAAGTCATATTTATGAATTGAAGTTAACTCGTACTCGTAGGAATGAAGTCTGAATGTGGTATCTTTATGATACTGGCAGTTTGAGTCAGAATCCCGTCAGAGATCTTCAAGCTCCTTGGAGTTTGACTTATGCTCAGGCCATTGAATCCCCACCTTCCCTGAAGAACTTTGGTGTTACCTGCCAGTGGAACCTCTAACTCTATTCAATTGGAATAATCACTGAGCTACGTATGGATGATCAAGCCAGTGAGATATACAGTGCCAGTCGCAGCGGTGATTATAGTAGTACTGTGACTCAGACTCAGAGTTGAATCAGGATGGCTGCAACAAAGATGCAGCCCCATCACCACGACAGTGCTAGTGCCAATGATACTACCATCAACACATCTCATCATCTTTATCATACTCCTAGTAATCCATCTATCCTTCTTAACGCTTTCGATGTCGAAACACATGATCCATATATCATTTATTCCTCAGTCCCGGATTTCCTGGAAATGCTCGATCGCTCCAAGCCGCAGTGGAATTGGTCTGAGCAACTTCGGATTCCACTGATGAAAATGGGGGTTAATCATTTAGACAATATTAATCTTATCTCTCCCGAATCACTCCATCTTTTTCACTGTGACATTCCTCCGATCCTCATCATGGATTTCTTTGCTCAGACACTGGAGATCATCAAGAAAATCCATCATGCACGACCTATGCTCATTGCAAGGCATTGTCATGCTTAGCCTCAAGGTATGATGTTAACCAAGTTCAAGTGCAGGACAGAAACACTCACCTACCTCAGGCTTTGAGATTTAACTTGAAGTTGCCAGTGGTGATTACTATAGGGCCAGGTGGGTCAGTGGAACCAGACTCAGATTCATCGGAAGACAACAGACTACTAGTGAGGATTTGGAGTGACTCAGTGTTACCTTTTGTGCGCTACCATCATTGTATAATGTTCAGCAGTATAAAACCACAGGTATCGTAGCTTCCGGCAGGTCACTGACAGCCTGAGGCGGAGTGACTGCCAGTGCCAGTACTAAGACATGTGGGACAAAAAGCACCAGTGTCAACAATGCAGCAATATGATCAAAAACGGACGAGTGGTATTGGAAACAAACCAATGGAGTCAAGAATAAATGAGTAATGTCGGAAACGAAAGAATGACGTTGAATATGCACTGGCACAGGCGGCACCAGTATTGAACGGGCGGAGTCAAAATCAATTGGACAGCATGATTAGTAACAAGTGTGTGCCAGTCATGGTTGGCGCTCTGGGCCAATCATCTGACCTTCCCAGAACTTAGACCTGCTCAGTGCCCATCCCACCCTCGCAGCTCGCTCTTGGTGGATCAGGTTGACATGACTGGCAAGGTTGTGTCACTGCAGGGCACGCCGTCACAGGTGTGTCCTGCTACTCCCTTCTTCCTCTGGGTACGTGAAACTAAGGATATATCCAGCAGTTCGTGTTCCTCTACAGCGTGGCTCGTATTCATGGGTTCCAATCAGTTGGGGTACATTGCTGTACAATGACATTTCTGCAGTCCCCAGACTGATCATTTTCTTTATATTGAATAGTGATTCCAAGTCAAATCTTCTCTTCAAGTTCACATCTGAGATCGATGAGTATTCCTATCACGACTTCTGCCAGCTTGTACATTGACTCACCTGAGAACACCAACTAACTTTGATCGACCTCTATATAGAGTTATTGGCTGGGTCTCTCCCCAAGATGTTGGCTGGGATTCCAAATAAAGGGGAATATCTTTTCTTTGCAGGATTTACCATCCTGGCTTTCTTGACGACAAGTTATGCTCTGCCAACATTTTCTTGAGAACGTAACGTGGTGATCAATAAAATAGTACAGTGACATTAGGGTGCAATGCAAAAACATTGCAACTGTGTTGGGTGACTGTTCAGCATGGACTATTACTAGGTAAGATTTGGCTGAAGACCCACCCGGAACGCAGATTGTTTTCTTGGTTAACCAGATTCAGATATGACGGCTTTATGAACGCCACATAGGTACGGTGTCCGAGTCTGTTATGAGGATGTATATCACAGAAGTCAACACTCACTATGAAGACGCCAGTTCAAATTGAAAGGCTTGGAAGGGGTAGGTACTAACCTGAGAAAAGGGTTATCCCAACATCGGAGGTGTGCTCGTGTTGATTCTTGGGGAAGCCAATGAAACCAGCCAGAGTCAAGCATGCTGGTACTGGCATGCGTTGCATAAATAATAGCCCTCCAACTCACAGGTTATAGTACTAGGGATGATAGCATAACCGTGACTCGGACGTAGTATGGTGGCGCTGTACTTACCAACTCAGGCTGCCCAACATGGGGCGACACCACTGGCACTGCCAGTGACACCATCATCATCCGAGTCTCCCAAGTGTGGGCCGACTTAGCCTGGGGATGAACCCTTGCCTTCTGAGGCATCTCTTTTTCTACCTTTTCCTGTGCTTTATATCTGTCTCAGTATCAATGAACAAACTCTTCCAGTGCGGAGAACCCTGCACCTGCTCATTTTCTGAATCAAGAGGGTTGTCCATTCACTGGAAGTCCTGCACGTTGTACATATAAAGGCAGATGGAAACTCATTCTAGGGCTTTTGAACGCAAGAGACAATTGTCCGAGAGCCAGGTACCTCAGGCTGATGCGAAACAAGCTAGGAATCTAGTATCTACTACCAATAGGGTGCGTCGATCAACAGGTGCATACCAATTATTACTAGTAGCCTGAGTAGTATTTATTGCAGCCTGAAACTATCAACACTACGGTAGTGAGTATTCCTGGCAAGGATCAAGCACCAGAAGCCGTAGCTGATAGCACATCCACCCAACAGCTCAACCCTGGACCACCCGTAGTGATAACAGCTGCGTCAAGCGATCTCTCCCAACCAGCACATTCTACATCAAATCCGGGGCCAGACGCAAGTGGCACAGTAAGCAGGCCCCAGTTTTCCTGATGTTCTGCGTGTGCGGATCATATAACACCCCCCAGCCTCCTCATCCAACCGAGGAACATTCAACTTGAACCCGTCATCTCCCACTTCATTATTGTGACAAGCTCCTGGGAGCTCCACCACCTGCGACTCTTGATGTACCTTCAGCAGACCAGCCTTCATGCTTCCGGCGTGTCATGCTTCATATCTTCGACTCATTCCAGACAATCTACAACGCATTTGGAATCACTAGATACTATCATCATCGCCCAACATACGATTCAGATGCGTTCATATCAACCCATGACTTATCAGATCTTCCAAGTCCACCCAGTTCTGATGTTAACCCGACCTTGGAAGGTCCTTCCTGGGCCACATCCTCTGAAATCCAGCCCCCTCCCTGGCCTTGGGAAAATATTTCCATTTGGAGATTAATGTCATGGAAGCTAACAGAAGGCAGTCAGAAGTCGAACACTGAGGTGACCCACCTGGTTTGTGAGGTGATCCAGGCCCCAGATTTCAATATTGATGACCTGAGGTACTTTGACTCCAAGACAGAATATCGATGACAGGATGAAATGAACCAAGCCCGGAATGGATCAATCGCCTTAGATACTGACGTTTGGAAGGAAGCTACAGTGAAAATATCCATCCTGATGCGGAAAAAACAGCAGGGGAATGGGCATTCCTTCTTTGTCCCTTGATTAATATACCAGCCTCTAACGTCAGTTATTAAAGCAGTATTTTCAGAGCCGCTCTCCAAGTTCTTTCACCTCACACCATTCAAGTGTATATGGAGGTCCTCCTCGGGCCGTGAGCAACGCCTCTATAATGAACTCTACACCTTGGATGCCTGGAACAATGCGCACGACGAGATACAAAAAAAGAAAAGGGCAGGCAGCTGTCAATTGGAATGTGTCATCGCAGGAATGATATTTTGGTCTGATTTGACACGGCTTGCACAGTTTGGACATGCTAGCACTTGGCCAGTATACCTCTTTTTTGGGAACTTGTCAAAGTACGTCCGTGCATCACCAACTAGTGGTGCATGTCACCCAATCGCCTTCATTTCCCCAGTATGTATTTTACTTCCTCCCTTGGCAATGTGCTAGACTTGTGTGTATATCAGCTGCCAGAGTCTCTCAAAAACTTTGTTGCTAGTATAAGTTATAAGAAAAATAATGCAGACTTACTGGCACACTGCAAATGTGAACTATTTCACGCGGTTTGGAGTATACTTTTGGATGATGAATTTATCAAGGCATAAAAGAATGGGCTTGTCGTCAAATGCTATGATGGCAAGTATCGGCGTGTGTATCCTTGAATCTTCACCTACTCTGCAGACTATCCTGAGAAGTGGGTGGCAACAAACTGACCTCTTATCTTGTTTTGATGTTGTTATAGAATCCTTCTTGCAACTATCCATGACTAAGGTACCTGCCCATGCCCCCACTGCCTGATCCAGAAGTCGAAGATTGGAAAGATTGGTCTTCTGCAAGACATGCAAGCCCAGTTGTCACAACTACGGACATACCTTCACAACAAAATTGTTTCTGCAAGAGAAGCAATCTACAACCTTGGTGCTCCTATCAAAGGTGTGGCTGTTGAACACCTATTGAAGGACTGCTCGCTTGTACCCACACTGGTGAGTGAAGATCTAATCTGATCTTCAAGGGCTCATTGTATATTGTCCTCAAAGAATGCGTTCATGAAAAAGTTGTCACCGTTCGGTTTTGAGCTTTTTCCAGCAATTGTTGTTGACCTAATGCACGAATTTGAACTTGGTGTGACAAAAAACATCCTAAAGCATTTACTTCATATTCTGCACTGTGTAGATCCATCCAGAGTTACTCTATTGAATAAGCGGTACTGTGTCAATATGTTGTGCACAAAGAGCAGTAGACTAACTTACATTCCTAGGTACTCAATGATACTACCTTTCAGGATGAATACTATTCGGTGTTTCCCAGGAAATGTGGCCAATATGAGCCACTGTACTGCCAGGCACTTTGAGGACATGTTACAGGTGTGCTGTTCATTTCCCAAGTCATCAGGAGGGGAACTTAAGCAGACATAGTGTGTGATCCCTGCATTTGATGGCTTGTTCCCAAAAGAGCATGAGACTTTGATTCGTGTCCTCCTATTCTGCCTGGCTGAATGGCATTCACTGGCCAAACTAAGGCTTCACTCTGATGACTTATTATATCTCCTTCATCAGTTGCTGAAGAAGTTGAGTGTGCAACTTCGACAGTTTGTGAAGGTCACCTGTGCAGCCTTTGAGACCAAAGAGTTGCCCAGTGAGTTTGCAGCCCGACAATGACACCAACAAGCCCAGACAGAAAAAAAACAACTAGTAAGCATTTCATCATCAAGTAGACCCCGCATCAAAAGAATCAACTTGTCTACCTACAAATTCCATGCTTTGGGAGATTACGTTGACACTATCAAACTGTTCGGCACAACAGACTCATACACAACACAGATCATAAGCAAATGTCCATTGATATGGTGTATTCATGGTCTGAGGATGAAATTATACAGGGAGAGCAATCTCATCGCCTAATCAAGAAGTTTTATGGGCTGTCGAACAAACAAGATATTAATTGGCAGCTGTCAAGGCAAGAGTGCCACCTTACCCATGTTCAACACCAGCAACAGGCCAGCAGCTCCTTTTTGGAACCTTATAGTCCTGAGGTATCAGACCTGGACAGTGTTCCAGAACTACATCATATTCTTACCCATTCGCGGAGCAATAATTTTGATCTTAGAAGGCTCCTCTATCACCTACGTTTGCAAAACGATCCAGCAATCAAGGTGAGATGAACTCTACACACCAGTTGGTTTACACTCGAGCTCTTTTTCTTCAAGGACAACTTTGTCTCCAAGTTGAAGGACCATATTCTTTCATGCTTGTATCAGCTCAACTATGATGGTGACGACCGCAATTTCACTGCAGCTCACCACAAAGACCTTTACTTCATTGATAGCCTTAATCGTGTTGCCGAGTCGAAAATATTTCGCATAAATTACACTTCCTATGATATGCGGCATCAACAGGACTTCATGCATCCTGGACATGGTGGATGCATCATGACGCTCTCACACGAAGATAAAGTCAACTCCCACCCATTTTGGTATGCTCAAGTGCTCCGTGCATTCATCATTCTATTTGTCCACATTGGACCAGATTCCCTCAATCGCTCTCCACAGAACATCGAAGTTCTGTGGGTCTGTTGGTTAGGCATTGCGCCAGGGTATACGTGGGGGTTCAGGGCAGCCTGCCTCCCAAAAGTCGGTTTTGTTCCTGAAACAGACAACGATGCTTTTGGATTCCTAGATCCATCCCTCATTATCTGGAGATATCACCTGATCCCTGTGTTCTCAGAAGGTCGAACCAACATACTTCTGAGGCATGGAAAGTCAATTGCAAGAATACCTGGTGATGTGGATGACTGGAGCAAGTTCTATGTGAATATATATGTCCTCAGTTTGAACTCCTTTACCTTCTCAAGTCGATTTGAGTAGCTTCGCTGACAGAGACATGTTCACTCATTTTGCGGGAATCAGTGTTGGTCACATGGCTCAATACCACGGGGACCGTGCAGACACTTTGAAAGGCAAGGATGAGGGTGATGACCTGGGTGCAGACTCAGACATGGACGATGACTATAGTGACATTATGTCCGAGTCAGCCGTACCCATGCACTCTGATGAAGATGAATCGGAACCTAAGAGGCCAGGGCAAGAGAGCTTGGGTGCCAATGAAGAGGACAAACCTGAAGACCCCGAGAGCTGGAGTGGGAATGAGGATGTAAGTGAGCACTGCGAAGACAGAGACGAGGAACTTGAGGGTGCTAGTGAGGACTCCAAGAACGTTGAAGGTGAGGACTCGGACTCAGACGACTTTTTTGAGTTCTAGGGGCGGTAGCGATTCGCTGGTCATGCACATGGCCGTTATAGCCCAGAGTGAGTACTATATCATTTCGATCGATTCCAAGTTAGTGTCTGTGATGTGTGACAAGGATAACTATACCATTATGTGGAACTGTATATGCTAAGTTTGCACCAGCCTGAGAGTGACTTGCACACGAGGAGTTGGAGTTCACAGAGAGAGTCGTTGGATTTCTGTGGAGGTAACTCGAAACTTGAAGACTCAGAGATTGCCATGCCAGTGCCAGTGGACTCTGAGTCGGAGGAGCTTGGTCATGGGAAACAAAAGCGCAAGGTAACTTATGACTTGGATGGCACTGTCACAGTGGCACCAGTGATACTACTAGTACAAGACTAGTAGTACTAGTGGCCACGCCGGTACTCTGGGTCATACCGCTAGTAGCGAAGTTCTGAATACTTTGCCAGTGAAGTCACACCGACTCTGAGTCAGACTGATCCCAGGCTTGCTAATCTTTGCCACTTCTATGTCATGGTACATCTCCTAAATACTATCATCATGCCAGTGAGACAGGGCCACTAGTACATGATTGGACTTAGGAGACTCTGTGACGGACGAATGTTTGACTGTGACTTCAACTTGTTATCCGAGCCTCCTGTGCCACCACTGGCACTGGCAGTAGTAGCACTACTAGTACTAAGCACTGGGACGTGTAGTGGTGTCACTCCGAAAGATATGGAAGATGGTGAAAAGTAACTGGAAGAGGACAGTGCCTACTTCGTGAAGTTAGTATACTGCGCGCGAATCTGTGAGAAATTGGATATGCTGGAGATGGTCTTGTCTTGTAGTCTAGTAGATGTATCTATCATCAAATTATAATTTTCTTTGGTAGCATCTGACATTCCGACATTGTATTAATATATCTTGATAAGGGTGCGTGGTGGTGTCTTCAATGTGGTGGCTACGACTTATATGACTTCATAATACTTAGCTACGCTATTGCATGCTATGGTAAGATAAAGCTATGGCACTCACGGTCTATTTGATATTATTTAGTAACTGTCATCCGACTATATAGCGTAATCATTGTGCTTGTGATGGAATGGGTCAAGCTGCGCACATGGTGGGTGTTGTGGTTGGATTAGTGTGACGGGTAGAGCAACATGAACAAATAAATGGTTGGAACAAGGGAGAGTGGGTCTGAATCAGAAACAAACAGGTGCAAACAGGCAGGTGGATCAAAGCAAACATGAGCTGCATGAATGAGCACAAATGCATAATTAAAACTCATAGCTACCACAATCGTTGTCTCAGGAGTCGTCATCACGACAGTCTAGATCTTCACTGCTGTCACTCTCCTCTATTTCTTCATTACTATAGTGAAGTTCGTCTTGTCCCAAATCAATTGATTCTGCTGCATCCATGGGGGAGCTACCACCATTGCCATCATGAGTTCTGGCTACAACCATTGACAGATTGTGCTGATACTGATGGCCCACTCTGAATCCAATGAAGCAGGCAAACATGTCTCTATCCACAAAGCTGCCGTTCTGTCAGAAATTGGTTGATGTCTGCAGTGAGAAAACCCACATATTGACATAGAATGCACTCCAATCATCTACTTCACCTGACAATCTTGCGAGTGATTCACCGCGGGGAAGAAGTGAGTCCATATGGCCTTCTGAAAATACGGGTATAAGATGACAAGCACAAAGAACTAGAGTCAGATCAAGGAAGCCGAAGGCGCCCTTATCACTGTCAGGGACAAATCCGACTTTTGGTAGTCAAGCATCTTTGAAGCCCCACTGGTATCCTGGCTGAACTCCAAACCAACGGACCCAGAGGACCTCCATCGTTTGCTGGCAATGGCTGTGAGCCCCTGGAGGGGCATAGATGACGGAAATGAGGAAAGCCTGAAGAACTTCTGCATACCAGAATGGGTGTGTATCAGATCCAGCTTCTCTCGAAAGCACCATGACTGTACACCCGCAATCTGTTCATGTGAAGTCCTGACACTGGCGGACATCATAGAACATATAGTTAATGTGGAATGTCTTCGATTCAATTACGCAATTAAGGTTGTTGATGAAGCGAACATGGCCACGTTCTGTGTCGCTGAATTCTCACTCATCCCCATCATAATTATATTGACACAGGCGGAAAAGGAGGTGATTCTTCAATCACCGAAGAAAGTCAACCTACAAGAACTAATTACTTCGCTTACTGTAAGTAGGAACAAAGCTCACCTTAATGGCCGGATCACCCTGAGTGTGGCAGTCATAGAGAAGCTTCCTTAGGTTGATGGTATGGTTGGGTGAGTTACTGAGAACATGGTGCAACTCGGGGATTGCATTCAAGTCAGATATTTCAAATGTGGGTGGTTCAGTTATCTGCTGTTGCCACTGGATACAAATATGGTGTTGATGGTGAGTTGCAAGTTGTTGTGGAATGTTTTGCTTGCTTGTGAGACTGTAGAGCTTCTTGAACATCCGATGTGTGAGCTTGCCCTTAAACCAGTGTAAGATCAATACATGTCAGTGTACAAGGTATACATTGCTTACAGTTTGTGTTATATATGAGTCCATGGTTCCAAAAAGCTATACTGTTGCAACATAGTCACCCAATGCATGGAATTTGTATGTATTTAAGTTGAGAGTCTTCTTGTGGGGGGTGCCCTGTGATGAGCTAGCTTTTTCGTTACTCTCTGCCCGTGCCTGTTGATGTCGTCACTGTGCAGCAGCCTCACTGGGCAATTCCTTGGTCTGAAATGCAGCACATGTGACTTTGACAAAGAGTTGTAGTTCAGTACTGAGCATTATCAGTGACTTCTGGAAGAGGTCAAGAGAGCTGTCTGTATGTAAATGAAGCTTGGCGAAGGAGAGATATTCAGCAAGACAAAAGAGAAGCATTGTGATAGCAGCATCATGCTTGTCTGGAAAGAGACCCTCGAATGCAGGTATTGTACACTAAGTTTGTGTCATACAGGATTCAAATATTTCATATCAGCTTGATTTACCTGAATCATATCCTTGAAATGACAAGCTGCATGCTGCCTCATATTTGCAACATCAGGGGGGAAGTGGCGGATTGCATCCACGCCAAAGGATGGAATGATAGAGTATCTGTACAATGTGTCATCCTCCATATCAATGTCCAGAGGTGCTACACACTACTCATTAAGTATTGCAAGCTTGGAAAGATCCAAGCTATGCAAAATACAAATGAGGTGTTTCAAGACTTGCTTCAAAACCCCAAGTTCAAACTCGTGCATGAAATCAATGACAACACAAGGGAAAAGATTAAAACCAAGTGGTGAGAGGCACTCTATGAGTGCATTCTTAAAGTTAATTAGGTCAGTTTGTGGCGAAACTACTAATATGACGTACAAGGGTTGGAACAAGTGACCACTCCTTGAGCAAATCTTCGACCATTGTGCCTTTGACTGGGCTTCCAAGGCAATAGATTGCATCCTGTGCAGCAATGACTTTTGTGTGGAGATAAGTACATACTTGAGATAACCTAGCCTTCATGTCATATACAAAGCCAACCTGCCAAAGCTTTGACTTTGGAATAAGGCATCATGGACATGGGCAATGACCTTTGTCTTGAATGGTTGCAAGAAGGATTCTAGAGCACAGTTAGTACAGTATATACCAAAAATATGTATGCTCGAACCCACTTTTTAGGATAGTCTGTGGAGTAGGTGAAAATCCTTGGATAGATACGATGATAGATACCATCATAGCATTTAGCTACCATGCCATTCCGGTATGCTTCAATAGATTCATTGTCAAGTAATACATGCCACATAGCATGAAATAACTCTTGTTTGCAATGTGCAAGGACGTCTGCATTACTTTTCTGTTTGAAGAGTGATGTGATAAGTTTCACGAGAGATTGTGGTAACTAGGTGCAAGCTCAGCTTAACTCTGTTTGGATGGAATAATTGCCTTACAGGTGGGATCAAGGCAACAGGATGACATGCATCAGAATTTGGAGAAGAGTGAATATACTTTGAGAGATTTCCAAAGAAAAGATAGATTGGCCAAGCAATGGAGTGACCAAACTATGTGAGGTGTGTTGAATCTGACCAAAGCATGATTCCACATCAGCAAAAATCTGACTTATAAAAGATAAGGTCCCTATCTGTACAGCTCTGTACAGTGCAGTACAGAACATAAATAAAATTTGCTTATTTTTATCTCTGTGGTGGTCTGTGATGATCTGTGTATGCTCTAATTGAAGGATAGAGAAATTTCACAACTACTGTAGTATGCTATACAGTACTATACAGTTAAATCTGATTTTGCTGATATAGTGATAACTCTCTCGAGCTAACAACCATCTTGTCTCTTTTGCCTCTGCACCTCGTTATGTGCCTCTATCCAGGTATCTGTTGAGTATAATTCATCATACAGTCGCTGTTCTGGACTTGTTGGTGAGGATTTCCAGACTCGTTTGAAAGGGCTAAGGTAGAAGAACTTTGCAACTGGCTTGGAGAACATGGCAGAGATGACTAATGTGAGAGACCGGTACATGAGGTCAGGGACAACAAAAACATGGCCACCTGCTTCAGGTTGCTTCTCATGTGTAGGGACGATAATCTTCACAGAAGTGCGTTTTCAATTGTCCATATCGAACTTGGAGCATGTTTCCTTTATATTGATACAAGCCCCCTCCTGCTTGCATGATTCATAGGATGCATCAAACCTGGAGAGGTCCTCTATCTTGAAACCTGGGGCTTAGATGACATCATGCACCAGGCAATTGACTTCTCTATTTGACTTCTGGTTGCTCCCAGTTTCTCTCCATGTCATAATTCCCCATGTTGACATATTTGACCATGGCCATAGAGGAGCATGGGCACCAGAAGGCCCATAGATGTCTTCACAACCGGAAGTATCAATAGTGATAGCATCTTCTTGCTGAAGGGGCAGGCTAGATAGATTGTTGACAGATACAAAGGAGTTGGGATCATATGAGGGACAATAGCGATACTCCTGACCAATACTGAATGAATTAAACATCATCTTTAGTGAATCAGTGACAAGGAGGATGACTTTCTTTGGCAGAGGAGGCTGGCCTGTAGTATCTGTGAGTGGCACTGGAGTGGCCGGTGGTGGTTTAGGAAGTTGATTATGAAAGCACAAAGGTAAGCAGTGAGACTGTAGTGGGCATTTTCCATCTGAGACAGCATCCTGTTGGCTTGTAGCCACTATGGGTGGGACTAGGGTAGGTGCTTCATTTTGCAAAACACCACCGGAGGGCAGTGGTTCAGGGACCTGAATACTTTTCAGGCAAAATGTACATCTTGATATGCCCAGGGTACATATCTTATCCACTCTTACAACCACCGCAGGTAGTGAAGTGGATTCTGCCTGAGTCACTACTGTTATGATTTCTCTTCGTTATCCTCCCTATTCTTGTTCTTTCTCTCTACTGGACCTTATGCCCTCTTCCCAAAGTCCATGGCCATCCCCATCTTTCCACCTTTTGATGACTACTTTTCATCTCCTGGACACTATCTCCACATTGATGGCACTCACTGCTTTTCACCATCATGATGTTTCCCCTACTACCATCTCTTTCTGTGCTTCTAACCTTGTCTCTTTTGTTTTGGTGATTGATACTCTGATCCCAGTTTCCTTCTAATCATGTTTTACACTGGTATATCACCATGGTTTCTTTCTTGCCTTGAAGTACAGTGGCTCAAAAAACTGTCCAGATGTTTGTATGTTTTGCACTAAACACAATGTCTGCAATAGCCCCTAAACTTAGACATGATATCTTGATATATCAAATATAGTACTTACTCCTGGCTTCCAATAGGTACAAGAATCAAGTCATTTGGATAAGATCTGATAAAATGGTAGCCATTTCAAAATGATGACTTATTTGGACAATTTTTTGACTTTATACAAATTTGAGTATTTAGTACTTGGTATGACCTCCTTTGGCCTTGATAACTGCTTCAATCCTTCTAGGCATACTCTCTATCCATTTCTGACACTGTTCCACAGAAATCTTCCCCCACTCCTCCATCACCCTATCCCATAGTTGATGAATCCCCATAGGAGCACTTTCATAGGCTAATAAGCACCTTTTGAGGTGATTCCAACTATGTTCAATAGGATTGAGGTCTGGAGATTGTGCAGGCCAATCCAGAAGCTTTATTTCCTGCTCTTCAAACCACTTTTGAGCTCTCCTGGAGGTATGCTTGGGGTCATTATCCTGTTGAAAGATAATGTCTTTATTTGGAATTCCAGATTCCTCCATGCTTTGCAATAACCCCTTCTTCAAAATTGCCACATATTGCTCAGCATCCATTCTTCCCTCCACTTCACTCAAGATCCAAACTCCATTCCACCCTATACAACCCCATACCATCAGTGAACCTCCTCCAAACTTGACTGTACCTTTGACCTCTCTAGCAATCAACCCCTCTCCTTTCTTTTTCCACACATATTCCTACCCATCTGATCCAATCCTATTGATTTTGGTCTCATCTGACCATATGACTCTCTTCCAGTCCTCCACAGTCCAATGTTGATACTTGTAAGCAAAGGCAAGTCTTTTTTTCCTATGTCCTTGAGAAAGTAGAGGCTTTTTTTTCTTCACCACAGCTTTGAGAGAGGCTTCTTTAAGGGTATTTCTCACTGTCTGAGAACAAACAGGAGTATCAATGATGGAATTGATAAATTGAGTGGCATGAACAGCATTTTTGGCCTTGCCAGTAATGATTTGTTGAACAATAGCCCTTTTATTGATAGAAGTAAGCTTTGAAGGATGGCCACCATGAAGCCTAGGCTTTTCTGTTTGAAGTTCCTGAAGGACCTCACATACTGTGGACTTTCCTAGACCAGTTTGGATAGCAATCTTTCTGGAGGAAAGGCCCATAGAGGAGAGAGAAATAATGTTGTTCCTTTGAGAGGTGAAAATAGCTTTTATGGTAATGATGGGAAAATTAGCAAGAGATAATGGGGTGTATATATAGTGTCTGGCATTTAGTTACATAAAGGTGACATAATAGAAGCATTACCAAAGAGATGTAATTATGTTACAGCATGCTAGGGTCCAATATATGTCATCAAAACTTTAAGTCAAAAAACTGTCCAGATAAGTCATTATTTTGAAATGGCTGCCATTTCATCAAATCATATCCAAATGACTTGATTCTTGTATCTATTAGAAGCCAGGAGTAAGTAATATCTTTGATATACCAAGATAATATGGCTAGATTCAGTGATTATTGAAGACCATTATGTTTAATGTAAAACATGCAAACATCTGGACAGTTTTTTAAGCCACTGTAATATCAAGAAGGATGATCTTAATCACCAACTTCTTTTATAGACTGTTCTCATCATCTGGGATGAATCTATCTCTCAAGATCGTCTGGTCGTTGAATCTGTAGACCACACTCTTAGGGATCTATTAAACAAGAACTTGCCATTTGGAAAAATCACTGTTCTTTTTGAAGGAGATTTTAGACAAACCTTGCCTGTTATTCAACATGGAACCAGAGAACAGATTGTGCCTGTCACTCTTACTCACTCCAATCTTTGGGCCAATATGTCTGTTCACTATCTTCGTCAAAATATGTGTCTTGACAGAGATCCTAAATGTGATAATTGGACACATCAGCTTCTTCAAATAGACATTACTGATGGTGAAGTGGAGCTTCCTGAGCACATGTGTTGTGGTGATAACATGCCATCTCTTATCAATGCCATCTACTCTTAGCTCTTGACTGGACACCAGCAGCTTTTTGATCAATACTTCTTGGATCATGCTATTCTCTCTCTCACAAATGTTCAAGTATATGAAATCAACACTACCATTTTGGACTCTGTGGCACCTCCAGAAAAGATTGTCTATCTCAGTGCAGATTGCATTACTGATCCAGAGTATGACTATATCCAACCTGAAGTTTTGCATACATTCAATCCCTCTGGATTTCCTTTGCATAAACTAGAACTAAA
>JBBPTW010000215.1:0-22112 GCA_038094575.1 Phylloporus cf. nigrescens | reverse complement strand
CTTCTAGGCATACTTTCAATCAACTTCTGACACTCCTCCACTCCAATCTTCTCCCACTCTACCTGCACATACTCCCAAAGTTCTATAATTTCCTTTGATGGCTCTGGATACCCTACTAGCCTTTTTTTGAGTAGAAACCACAAATGTTCTATAGGTTTGAGGTCTGGAGATTGGGCAGGCAATACCATTACCTCATATCCATGCTCAAAAAATCCCTCCTTGACCCTTCTACTGGTGTGTTTGGGGTCATTATCCTGCTGGAAGATAATATTTTCTGGAGTTTTTTCATAAAACTCCAATGTTTGATGAAGCTCATTCTCTAGAATCTATATGGAGAGATCAGTATCCATCTTACCATCAATTTTGCAAGCCAGCCCAACACCCTTCCAAGTCATACACCCTCATATCATCAAGAATCCTTCTCCATACTTTACGGTTTCTCTTACCAATCTATCACTTAGGCCCTCTCCTGCTTTTTTCCATGCCCACTTCTTGCCGTCTGACCCAATGCAATTAATTTTGGTCTTATCTGACCATATAACTCTCTTCCAGTCCTCCATAGTCCAGTTCCTATGGCTAAGAGCAAAGTCTATTCTTGCTTTCTTATAATGCTTGGTAAGAAGGGGGCATTTTTTCTTTACCACTGCCTTCATACCAGCTTTCTTCAGGTGATGGCAGATGGTTTGTGGAGAGATGGATTGGTTCTTGACATCCTGAAGAGTAGTAGTCACCTGGACAGCATTTTCAGCCTTTTCAGTTCCAATAAGCTAAATAGTATAGTATATATCAGTAGGAGTTATGATGAAAGAATGACCACCAGTGAACTTGACAAGGTCAGAATAAAGTTTAGACCAAACTCTACTGACAGTAGAGTGGTTTAGGCCAGTAGCAACAGAGATCTGACAAGTGGATTGACCCAGATCCAAGAGAATAATGATTTGGTTGATTTGATCAAAAGATAGTGGTTTCATGATAATGGAAGTGGAAAAAGAGCAGTGTTATGGTTTGTTTGTACTTTGTTAAACTTGTTGTACATCACATGACCAATTGATTATGTAACAATATGACAGAACATATTAATTTGATACTTTATTAAGTTAGCAACAAAACTGTTGCAATGAGTAGCTGTTATCAATTGTTGAATATTTCGTTACTGAGAAAGAATTACATAAGCAATGTATATATTTCTGGAAAGCCCTTTATCATGGCTTTCTAATAATACCTAGGTTTGGGGGTCCAGCATCAATATACCATGAGATATTAACCAATCTTTACAACTATGGCTAATATTGCAATGGTTTTGTTGCTCAGTGTATAACAAGCTTCAAAAGTTCTGCAAGATTGCATGCAAGGTCAGATTCCATTGGATGTGGAGTAACATGGTTTGCATCAATAAAGCCAATCTATCTGTGCTTCAAGAGTCATTGGTATCAATATTCCAGTGGTGTTAGAGTTCCTTCCTTACTGTTATCTTACTCTGTGATATTCTGTAGCAATGCCTCATAAAAAGCATCTGAAACATGCATGTGTAGACATTCTGGGAATATCATGTATTGAAGGTGGTATGGTTCTACAACAAGGACTGAATATTATATAGAAATATTAATATTCTAAACCACAAGAACTTGCCCAAAATCATTGCTGAATAAGGAGATAACAGGAATCTCTGTGCAGGCCCTGATAGAACTTAGACCAGAATCGAAAGATATATAAGAGAAGCTCCATCTGGCTTTAACTCAGTTCTCCACATGTATTAAAGACAAGGCTTACTTATTACTCAGGATATTCTTGCTATCAATGCCAGTTGTCTATGGTGAAGGAAATAAAATGCTTGAAAAGCTGCTAGCACAACTGCTAATGAGCTTGAGACATGTGAGTATCCTTGCATGGAATGGAAGATCAGAGAGTTTCAACAGCTACTTCCCTGCCAGAATTGTGGTGTTTAGTGAGCTAATAACATTACATGTTCCATCTACACTCCCAAGCTATAAGATGAAGTCCACTATTTCCAGACTATGTAGGACCATAATGGATCTCACTTTGGTGATAAAGTTTTATGATGAACTGAAAGAACTTCCTGTACCAGCATTCAATGATAAATGGATAAGGCTTCCATATTTTTTTTTTCAAGCTGGGACCCATGGCAGTTTTTCAGAGTGAAGTCAATCACATTTTTCAGACACAGGTAACCTTATTGAAGGTCATGGAAATTAAGAGTGAGAAGGACCTGCTGCAATTTAAGATACTAATACTTGTTCACTCATGAGTCAATTTTCTCCTTGATGAACAACCATTTGAAAGCATGGTTTCTACAATATTAGAAGAGGATATAGAGGATCTGTTGTCACAAGGTAAGCTAATGGTACTCTTAAAGCCTTCTCACATTATGTTTGCAGCCTCGGATATCCAAGCAGGCCAGCTCTCCTTACTGGCTGAGCCAGCATCACTCCTTGGTTCTAATTTCTCCTCTTTGATGTCAAAGATGTGGAGAAGGTTCATAGCAAACTTTGGAATTTCATTTGGCAGACAGCCTATGAGACACTCTTCTGATGTAGCATTTCTTCAGCCTTTTTTACTCTCTTGAATATCCTCCACAACATTGCAGTCTTTTTCTCTTTCTTGGGCATCTTTTTATATAGAATCTCTTTTGTTTTCTTTGACTGTGGTAAAGAGGCCTGCTTGTATAGTCAAGTGCCACAGAGCTGAACCTTATAAATAGCATTAACAATACTGGTAACATACACCTTATTTTTCCATCTGTATCTGCTATATCTAACCTAGCCTGGTCCAAGATATACAAAAATTCTCCAACTTAAATATTAACTCTTTGGAGTCTGGTGGTGAGCATACCATTCAAGCTGGCTTTAGTTGAACAAATGACATCCTACTGTAAATCACAGCTAACTATAGTTATCTACTTGTCAATTTCTAGTATTTCTCTGTTGAAGAAGAAGAATAAGAGAACCAGACTGGAGATTCCAGTCAGGCTCTGGGGGTTTATATACTACCTAGGGGTTTGTACAGGTGTGGTTCTATTTGTACATGTTATATACTATAAAAAGTAAATAGCTGTATCTATCAAACAAGTTATAGTGCAATGCTGTGAGATATGAAATATGAAATAGAAGGCTGTTCATGTGGCAGCACTATTATGCATAGCCTTGTGATAGAGATTAATAGATAAGAAGAATGAGAGATGAGTCATAAGAGTATAGCCATGTGACATGTCAAATGGAAAAAAAGCATAGTACAGGGTGGCAGAACAGCCCTATGGTGATGGGAGATTAAAGAAGAGAAGTATAATGGAAATAATAATAGCTGGGGTCATTAGTCATATGATCATGACTATGTCATGGTGGCTGTTTAGCATTATGGATATCATGGCAATAAATAATAACTTATCTAAAAGCTAGCTGTCTTGCAACTCTGGTTCTTTGAGCTGGCCTTCTTATCAACACTGAGTTACTTCATAATGACATTCTCTTCACTCTTCCCTCCAATCCCATTACATTCATTCATCTTTTTAACTTCAAAGACTCCTGCTAGTCTGTTGATACTGAAGGATTCCTACATCTGAACAACTATATCTATGTCTCAAACATAAATGATCTCTATCTCCACATACTCCATTACAAGCATGATTATCCAGTCTCTAGTTATTTCAGCCAGAATCATATGCTGGAGCTAATCTGATGAAAATATATCTGGTCAGGCATTCATAGCTTTGTTAAAAATTATGTCTCCTTGTATACTGCCTGCACCTGTGCCAAGACTCCTAGAATGAACTCCTCAAACAATGCCCAATCTTCAAAAAACCCTGAAATTTCATCTTCATGAACTTTATTGAACAGCTTCCTGAGTTCTTCAGACATACTGCCATTTTAGTAATCACTAACCACCTATCAAAACAATATATCTTCATTCTAACAGATAACAAAATCATATCTTTGAAATTCATCAAATTATTCTTTCTTTAAGTTTTCTTCAAGCATGAAGTTTCCTTCTATATTACCTTCAATAAAGGCTTGGAGTTCATCTCTCACTTCTTTTCCTCAGTTGATAAAGCTCTCAACATCTGGCTCCACTTCACCTCTGATTATTATCCAGAAGAAAGTGAAACAGAGCATATGAACCAGACTCTGAAATAGTACCTCCACATCTACCAACAGGACAATTGGTCAGAAATACCCCTAGCAGATTCACCTACAACAATGCTCTAAATGCAATCATTAGTATCTCTCCATTCTTTACCAACAAGGGCTACCATCCAAATATCACCATCTACCTTGAGAAAGACCTTATCTTCAATTGAGCAGAAGAATATTCTATAGACCTTGACATATTCCACCAATACCTCCATGAGGAAATCACTGACCTGCATGAAAATGAAATCATGCTGAGTCAGGCCAGACATTTCATCAAACCATGCTTATTCTACCTCTTTCTCTTCTTATCCTCATTTCTCAACTTCTATTTATCTAGTTAGCTACTACTTCTACTCTCAAGAAAGCTTGCACTATGGACTGGCTACCATTAATCTTTCAAGAATCCTACCTTTCAATTTCTCAAGATATAGATTTATCTTTCTATTATCTTCTAACTATCAAGATTAATAATCTTTGATAAGTTTTATCTTATATCTTAAAACATTGTAGATGCACAGCCACTCAACTTTTATAGAGGCATCACATGACCAAGACCTTCTATCATGTGATCTGCTTACTCATGCACAGCTCTCTGGGAAGACACTATAGCTCAATTCAGACAAATATAGCCTTTTTGCTATATATTACTTATATCCTTTCAGGGACTAGTGAATGGCAATGCTACTATTTCCAAACCAAGAAGCATAGCCCCACTGACTTCTTTGCATAGCCTGTCATCAAGGAAACTAGTTATAAGATATCATACCTAGTCAATCTGACTAGGAGGGGTTTCAAATGTAGAGTTCCAAGGGTATGGTAAGCTGTAGCATAGCCTCCTGTACTGTAGTATATAAACCCATGAATATAGCAGGGGACAGACAGCTCAAATTACTCCCCACATGGTCTTTAAAAGCTCAACATATTTTACAAGGGTTTAGTCAATTAATGATTCAAGAAATATCCTTCTGAAACTCTTTTCCTTTAATCCTCTAGATTATCCTTTCCCTTTTCAAGACTTCTTATCCAAAGAATTTTCCCACACATAGGAGATATCTCCATAGAAATGCAAATTCCTATTATTTCTTCCACCCACTTCCCTTCCAAATAGCCTATCCCATATCTAATTGTCCCATAGACTTATTATCTAGGCAAAGCCCCTTCTCAAGCTTCCACCAAGCTTACCACCATCTTATCTTGCTACTTTCATAGCTCACTACTAGTCTATCTAGACTACACCTCATCTTACTACTACTTGCTATAAGTAACATCAGCTATCTTGATAGCCATCTTCTCTGCTATTTAAAAGCCAACTGATCATCTTAAATACTCTCATTCAGGGATTGGAGAACAACTAGGTATCTGGTTGACTAAGTTTCTCACTTACTCAGAAGAAGATAGTCTCTTGAATACTATTATGCTTGGCCTTGGGTAAGAACAAGCATAGCCTTTGCAAGAGCTCTTTCAAGGGGGTCAAGGTTCTGAGAAGAGCGTCCACTCAAGTGTAGGATGAAGACACACGAAAAGGACCCTAGGGTTGGTTCAAGGGTTCAAGGGTTCAAGGTATGTCCTGGGACGTTCAGAGGTGGTTGAAGGTATGATGTATTCCAAGAGTGGAGATACAAAGGAGCTCTAGCTTGGAGATACAAGGTATCAAGCAAAGGTTTATATACCTGGGCAATGGAAGGCCATAGAACGTTATGGAACGGATATTGGTAAGCATAAGGAGATGAGGGTAGGTAATTGATGATGAAGCAAGTGGAATGTAATAGAATGTCATGGAAGGGTGGTGAGTCATTGATGAAAAGAAATAGAGTCCAATCAGGTACGTGGCAACAGTAAGTATGAAGAAAAGAGCAAGTCATAACAAATACCTTCTGTTTGATCTAGAAGACAGAGTTGTTCTATCTCTAGCTTATAGTCATATTGGCCCTGAAGGATTTACCTATAAAGAAGCCTAGTAGTTCATTGGGTACTTTCCTAAACAAAGAACAACTGAAGCCCACCATATGGGGTTGGCTTATCATTCATAAGACCTAATCTTCATTAGCACTTCTCTAGTATCTCAAGTACTAGCATCAGAAACCTATCACCTTTACCTCTACCATTGCTCTCCCAGTCACAATAACTACCTCCACTATCTTAGCTCTTCTTGGGCCCCAAAACAAGGATGCTTCTGAGAAGTTCAAAGGGAATTACAGGAAGATCAAAAGCTTCCTCCAGCACTATAAGTGATTTCTCTCTCAGTGCAATATCACCAATAATGCAGAAAAGTGCAAGAACATCAGCTTGTACTGCAGCACTTCTGTAGCTCACCTCATCAGTGTATTATCAGAGTACAAGACTAATGATTGGCCAGGTTTCAAAGCCAAGCTACTGGACTTCTATGATGCTCAAAGAAAAGAAGCCTTGTATATCATAGGAGACCTAGACCAATATGCCAAGAAGAAGGCTCAAAAGACCATTAGTGAACTTTCCAATGGAAGACCTATGCTTGCAAGTATACCTTAATTGCTGAATGGCTGAAAGCTGATAACTCACCTTCTAGCCTCAGATCCAAAGAGGGATCTAAAGACTCACTATACTATTGTAGAAGTCAGTGCAATAATGGAACAGCTCTTGCATTGTCAAAGATTTGATACAAAGAGATTGTCATGAAAGACCTCCTAGAATAGTGATTCTGAAGACTCAGAGTCTGAAGATAAAGAACCTGTAAAAATGTCTCCTAAATCCAAGGGCAAATCTAAGAAAAGGACTCAGAAGGAGTCTAAGGCACAAGAATTGGAATCCAAAGCTACTAAGGAATATAACAAAGCTAATCAAGCCTATAATACTCCCAAGGATCCCATGGATGATTTGATCAAGCAAATAAAAAAGCTTGACATCACTGAGCCTGGATATGCTAGAGCCTATTTAAAGGCTGTTACCATTAACTTCATAGTAGTCAACATCTATCTCAGACCTTAGATAGGAGGAACAGTGAAGGAAACTTTATACATTCACCCCAGCAGATCTACTAACACAAATACTAATGCTACTTGACCCCAAGTCCCTTCTAACCAAACATATCCTACCCACCTTACTATCCTCCTTACATTCCTTACCTAATCTCTGCAAGGGATGCTTCTTCTCCACTCACTCCACTTGTGACTGTAAAGTTCTAGACAGACTGATTAGGGCTGGGAAAATGATCCAGAATAGAGAAGATAAGTTGTGCTTACCTGGGGCTTCATTTCCACTGAGCTAGCACCAATATGATATGCTCTTGCAAGCATATCATGAGTGAAAGGCGCAGCAGATAAAAGACCACATGCATCTGGCAATGTTGAGCTACTGAACTACAAAGCATAGTGATTTATTCTATATAGTATCAAATATTAGTGACCATCTGGACACAGAACTGGAGAATTACTTACTAAACCTGAATAATTACATGGAGGAGGAAGAAGATAGAGAAGAACAGCTGCATCATATCTATGTAGCTGAAAGAATCCCCTATAACACCAAGAGAGTGCACAGGAAGGTGATAAATGGGACGTATAGGGTGGATCAAAGTTGGAGCTCATGTCTATGCCTACATCTACATCTATCATATATAGATGTTACAGTCATGAATGTCACAAATTGTCACATATCATCACAACTGATCATCTCAAGTAATAATCACTTTTCTACTTCTTCCAATACCTCTCCAGTCCTATTAGTGACAAGTCCTTCAAGCCTACCTGGCCTAGATGGTTCTTAGGGACTCTGTAAGGCATTCTGAAGCCATACCAGACATATACCAGCTTGCACAGCAACTGGAGATTAATCTTAGAACTATTGAAGGAATAAAAAAGACCTGATATCTTCAGTCATGTCCTTCTATTGTAAAAGCAGGAAATCTATATCTAGCATGGATATATGCTAAGAATCCTGCTGATCATACTCACTTTATCAATATGCTACATATTTCCCCACTGCCTTTGATGTCTTGCTCCATCTGGTTAAAGAACATCCTATATTCTCTAGTAATTTAAACAATTCCCAGTGGCCAGTTCAAGACCAGCTAGCTGTAACTCTATACAGGATGGGCAACTATGGCAATGGTGCTATACTAGAGAATATTGCATGCATTGCTGGATGCTCTGAAGGCAATGTTGAAAATACAACAGCTGGATGCTTCAAGGCAATTGAAAGCTTACATGAACTCTTTATACACCTCTTAACTAGAGATGAAAGGAGGTGGAGAGGTGCTGGATTGATCAATATCTTGGATTTTAGAGCTTATGGGAAGATAGGTGGATAATGTATGATGGGACAATTGTTGTGCTTTATGCATGACCTGAATTGAATAGGAATACCTATTTTACCCACAAATCAAACTATGGGCTTAATCTTCAGGTATGTTTTCATTAGTGATTTAAATAAGTAGATCAATTAATCTTTATATATATAGATTGAAGATATTCTTTCTACACTTTAAATTATGGACTATTCCCATGGCTTTACTAGATCTGCCCATGATGCTCTGGACTTTGAGCATACTGCAGCTGCTTAGTATCCTGATTGGCTATTTGAGAATAAGCAGTTTGCATGGGTGGACTCTGCATACTCTGTTATCCATAGAACAGTTCCTGTCCACAAAAGGCCCATATCTCTTCATCCTGAAAATGCTGCTTTTGATCAAGCTATTTCTAATCTATGAGTTTGATCTAATAATTGCATGGATGCTCTCAAGGGTCAATTTCAAGCTCTCTGGGGCCTATGTGTCAGTATCAACAGCAATAAGGATCATGTACAGGCTTGTCAGTGAATAACTATTGCAATCATATTGCATAAGCTAGTTATTGATATGAAGGGGGCAAAAGCAGGAGGAGTTTTTGCAGCAGCACACACAGCTAGTGATGAAGAAGAGAATAGAGGAGTACCAGATGAATCTTTGGGTGACAATGAAGAGACAGAAGATGTTAAATGAAAGCAATTGATTGTTGAACTTGCTATATATAAGGGGATTCAAGTTGATGAACATTAAATTTGTTGATCTATTGTAGAAAGTAAAACTATCTATTGAAATGTGCTGATATCAAAGGAGTGGTATCATCAAAGAAAGATTGGCAACTGATCAATAATATAAATCCTCCAAAGGCAAATCATTACCAAGTTCAATATCCCAAGCAGGAGATTAAGGATGGTTAGAAGTAGATGAGTCAGATGGTTTCTCAGATCCTTTTGAACCATCCTCTAATTTCTTCACCTTTTTTCTATACTCATCACAAGATCATAAGCCCAGCTTGAACTCTTTTCATCAATAGCTTATGCTTTTTGAACTTATGCTCCTCAAAAAAATATGCATTCATATTCTGCACATTCTGACTATAAGTATGAATTAGCCTATAAACCAGATAGAAAAATAGAAAGCATACCTTTGAAGCTTCAAAATACTGTTTTCAAAGAAATACTTCTGTGAAATCTTCTTGATTGAGGCCTTGGATTTCTCAATTGCAGCTAATAAGACAGATGGAGTACATGAATGTTTATGTATGGCTGACTAAGATGGAGTTAAAGTATGAGATGGTCCAGAATTAACCTGGGAGTGTGAAGTCTCAGCAGAAGGATGAGATTGAGCCAAAAGATCAGGATTAATATTCTTATCCTCAATAGGTGGCTGCATCCATGCAACCATGTGGCCACCTGGACCAACACCTGTTGTCATTGCAGGAGGGTTG
Organism: Phylloporus cf. nigrescens; assembly: GCA_038094575.1. Lineage (NCBI taxonomy): Eukaryota > Fungi > Basidiomycota > Agaricomycetes > Boletales > Boletaceae > Phylloporus > Phylloporus cf. nigrescens. Next base: position 12,262 of record JBBPTW010000215.1, on the reverse strand, counting down.
ATATTGGGATGGGTAGCCCAAATATGATAACAGTTGGGAAAGAACTTTCACTGTTTTGTAAGACTCTCTGAAAATAACTGTTTAATAAACATATATAATTTGATTGTTAGCTCACTGAAAAGATTCCTTGCAGACTCTGGAGTATTCTTATTAGAACCATCAGGAGGAATGTAAAAGTCCATGATCATATCAGGGGAGGTCTCCTTAGTATCAGGATTGTTATCATTTTTAAGTCCACCACCAGTCTGCTTGAGCTTGGCAGCTAACTTGACATAATGATCCTTTAATCTAATTTGAAATAAGACACCATATCTTCTCTGTTGTCCATGAAATGGTGGGAATCAGAAACTCCTCAGAGGCTTTTTTACAAGGCATTTATGAAAAACAAGTAAGGATAGTACATAGTAAGTATTCAAAACAGAAAGGACAGGTGGTGTGATGGTAATAGTAGAATAAGAGTATTCCACTGTGCCCAAAGAGTGACATAGGCATGATTTCCTATTTAGGTGTGGCTATGAACATATAGGCATAGGTGTAGGCATGGGCTCCAACTTTCTGCTACCCTTATATATCACCCTCATGAAGACCTACTCCTCTGTTTAAAACACCAGCAGTCTAAACTTGAATGCTGAAGACTAATGCTATACTCACCAAGCCAAATCCCCCATCCACACTCCTATTTCCACTGCCACTAAAACCTCCTTCTTAGGATAGAGAAATGATGGGAAATGCCCTTGAGCATGAGTCAGCTCACTCCATAGTGGTGACAAAACTGCTCCACTCACCTGATTCCTCAGCAGGAGCTATGCCTGCAAAGGACATGGGTGTGACTTGTTCATCAGAACACCCATTGGCCAACAGTGACAGCAAAGACATCATGATGCACAACAGGACTGGAGACCTGCAAAAAAGGAGGTGGGATAATGAAAGTGCAAGAAAGAATATACCAGCAAAGAAACTCCACATTTTGTCAACACAGAGTTAGCTGACTCAGCTAAAGCATCTATGGTGTGATGCTCAGAACTGGTATCAGTAAACATGCCTCAAGACATCCTCATCAAACTGCTACATGCACTGGTGAGTCTCATAGCTGGCAAGATTCTTGAAACATTCCAAGAATTAAGCTTACTGTTAATTGATCAGATCAAGCCCAAATTGATAAGTGCACCCACTGGATTTCAAGCACTGTCATACCATGTGGTGATGACATCACATGAGGTACTTCAAATAGGTAAGTTACCTGGAACTCTACTCCTGGAGATAGAAGCAAAATTCCACTACAAGTGAGTCTCTGCCATAATCAACTCTGGGAGCAATGTTAACATCATTCAGTGATTGTTTTGGCAGGACTATATAGGTGTACCAGTAGATATCAATGAATCCATTATATTAACTGATGCCAGTAGTAATAAAAGTAGATTAATAGATTATCTATTGTGATTAGAACCACAGATAGGTAGACTACTAACTATTGGTGACTTCTGGCTATCAGATGCATGCCCATCCACCATACTGCTAGAGTGAGGCTGGCAATATGCAAATCTTGCCTTGATTAATGAATGCTCTGATGAAACTTATCTCTGATATACTCATGTCAATAGAGATCCAAATTGAATAGTCAAGTCACTGGTGACATCAGCTGACCATAATAGATTAAGTGATGTCACCAGTGCTTGGAATCATCTAAGCAAAATCATTATGACAGATAATGACACAGCAACTGCCACCATTTATCATATCAGGACAAATGAATACACAGAAGTGACCCACAATGAGCACTTCTTCAATGGAGGAGAAGATAGTATAGTACTTGCTACTAAGTATATCAGCAAAACTCTAACTTGGTCACAGCATGCTGTCATTGTGACAGCTTGTGACAGTTGAGCATAGCCAATAGCTGATTCATAGGAATCATGCAGTATCATATTAGTATTCACACTTGCTTATTTATTTACTATTTTTCTCTGAGTCATTTCTTTGCCCACCCTCACCATTTCCCAAGAACTTGCAAGCACACTTGACTTGTTGAATCTATGGCTATTTTGAACAATCACAAACTTTTCAATGAGTGGGGACAAAAAATCACACTTTGTTCAGGTTTTACTTGGCTGGTCTTTTGGCTGACAAGTCCATCTCAACTCATATCAAGTCATAGCATGCATTGCTCATTGTATCATCCATCCTGCCTCATCCACATCATATCTAGTGCCATTTCCATTAATATGGCAATTTGAATTGCTGTCCTCAGCTCTTCTTGCCTCCAGCTCACCTATTCACCTTCTGGCCTAATACCTTAATGTATGTGGCTCATTTCTGCACTCATTCCTGTCACCTGTCCAACATCTCCAGGGCCTATAGGCACTATCTTAGTTCATTCAATGGTTCTGATTGCACTGAACTCTACATAGTTCTGGTCACAGTAGCTGGCAAGGCTGCCTCAGTGCTTTGCATCCTTGGTTTAGTGTCAAGCCTATGTGAAAAAATGAAGCTGTTTGAGTACCAGAGCATCTAGAGGCATTATGAAAAAAACAGGGATGTCATCACCTAGTGTACCAAGTTAATGCAGAGCAACACAGATAAAAGAGTGAATGTGAAGTGGCAACTATCCACATTGAATATGAAAAAAAAATAATGTTGGGTGGATTCTGAGGGAACTGGCAGAAGACCAGCAGGTGAAGAAGCCACATGATGACATGATAGATGTTGGTGCTAAAGAGGCTGCTATAACTGGACCCAAGACAGCAACCCTTGCATCCACTTTTACCATCCAACTTAAGGCTGTGATTGATTCCAAGAGCATGGCATTCAGGAGGCCACTTGATGTTGAGCAAGAAGTGCTAGCTTCTCCACAGGTTCATCAAGTATTCCTGCAAAGGTTTCAAGGAGATTTATGTTTTAACACTGAAAAAGCATGAAGGTAGTGATGATGAACTTGTCCTTGCCACCAAGCTGCTCAAATCAGCATGAGCTGCATTCTCCATTCCAAAGCTTAATTAAGCACAGAGCAAGTTATACTATTGTATTTGGGACTAATGAATCACCAAAGGTGAGCAAAAACTTCCATCTCAGAGTTGTTCCTTATAAGTTCCCTAGACCAACATTGCAATTTGACTATTCTCAATGAGCTGGAAAAATACAGGAATGAAGAAACTGGTAAATTTGTGCTTGACCAGTTCAAGATCATCTATATTGTACCAATGAAGGACCAAGATGTCACTACTTTCCTTCATATGGACAAGTTGAAAGGATTCTTCTATCTTGATGCCCAGGCTCATATATACTATCACACAGTTCATTTGATTTGTTCTGCTATATGGGAGATTTTGACTAAGAAAACTGGTACCTCTTGACCCAAGCCTTGTTGATGTTGCATTTGTCCCACCATCTACTCCAGCCTCACTTGTTATCCTCTAGAATGGCAAACCAGTTGGTGTCAATAAGGTTATCAAGTTGCTTGATGGAAATAGGGTGGTGGACAAAGTTTGTAATCTTTGCTATGCTAAGGTCTAGTAGCAATTATGCTGGACTAGGACACAGTTGAAATAGACTAACATTTAATTAAATAATAGTATAGAATTTTAATTTGGACATAGGGCAGGTAGCAATTGACTCAAAAATGCTAAGACTCTATGTTTATGTATCCTATGGCATATAGCTTCTGTTTTTTCCTCTATACACAATAGATAATATTAAGCAACCACTACCTGAAATCAATGAAGTTGAACCAGTGTGGTATGTTGTTCAACAAGGGTAATGGAAAGTCTTCTTCTGGCTTGCTAAACACTATGCTTGACATGACTCATTTCAAGTAGTAGTCTATTATTAAAAACAATTGTATCTTTATTGTTGGATATACCCTGTAGCTTACAATCTCAAGTCAACAAAAGATAAAGTATTGACTATCAAAAATTTAATGGAGAATGGTGCTCCCCATGGTGTGACCTGTGTGATATAACATATCTGATGTGTGTTTCAGCTCCCTTGCTTCAACTGTGCTTAGTTGACTCTTTCAGTAATGCCACAATTTTTCCCTCTTATGGGTGATGCCATGTGATAGGTTATGTAAGTGCATTATGCATGTTCTGTCCTTTGATAGTAACCATCACCTCTATACTACCTCTGTATCTGCTTTTAAAATCCTGAATAAATTCCAGAAAATTCCAAAAAAATTGTATAGACTTTCTTTGTTCATTGAGTATGTGTCTACTACTAGGATTTGGTTCTATTGCTCACACATTGAATATTTTCGCTTTTTGAACCTATTTTCACTATAGATCTTCACTGATAAGGCCTTTCTTGGCTTTTTTTTGGTTCATATTATACTTTTTGTACATCTGGTGAGTATATATAATACTATAAAATGGCTTTGCCACTTATTGATTGTTATTTTCCTTATTATGTTTGCTTTTAAATCTATTTTAAGTATAGATTCTTTATTGATAAGACATCTTCTGCCTTTTTTTGTGCCTGAGAGTACTCTCTGTACCTTTGGTGAGTATTCTCACTCTTTGATTTTATGTTTTACATATTATTTGTATAATATTTTCACTTTAAATCTTTTTTTTCTTTTTTTCTTTTATAATTTATGCTTTTTTGACTAATATTCACTATAGATCTTTATCTGCAAGACTATCTTAGCCTTTTCTTTGTATCTGATAGCATTTTGTATGTTTTGGGTGAGTGTTTAATCATTATAAAATAACTGTTCTTACTTTAAGTATTTTTTTTTTTCTTTTTTTCTTTTATAATTTATATTTTCTTGACTAATGTTTACTATAGATCTTTGTTTGCAAGGCTCTTTTAGCCTTTTCTTTGTGTCTGATAGCACTTTATATTTTTTTGATAAGTGTTTAATTATTATAAAATAACTATTCTCATTTTAAATATATATTTCTTTTTTCTTTTATAATTTATGCTTTCTTAACTAATGTTTACTATAGATCATTGTCTGCAAGACTATCTTGGCCTTTCCTTTGTGTCTGATAGCACTTTGTGTTTTTGGTGAGTATTTGATCATTAATAAAATACCTAATAGATTAATGCTTTTTGAAAAAATATAGTCATACATAGCTGGATCCTAGGCTTAAAGGAAACCTATACCTGGATTCCTAATCCAACCCAAGACCAAATTAATAACTATGGTCTTTATTTCATAGCTCAAGCTCTTCAAAAGCATGGTAGAAGAATTTAGAACTTCATCTGCCTATACCACAGATAAACTGGAATGTTTAGGCTGGAAATTCACTTATCAATAAGCAACTGACCTTTAATATACCAGAGCTACAGGCATTTGTACAAGAAGGACAGGCTACACTTAATCAGGAGCAAAGAAACTTCTACCAGAGTGTCCTAGAAAGTGTTACCAATAGGATTGGAATCATGTTCTTCCTTCAAAGTGGTGGTGAATGTGGCAAGACCTATATCTCTAGCCTTATTGCCGCTATCATATGCTTTAGAGGAGAGATTGTTCTTTGTGTGGCTTTCACTGGCATTGCTTCACTTTTGCTTCCTGCAGGTCATACTGCCCATTCTCACTTTAAGATTTCTATTCCCTATCTTGAACAAAGTGTCTGCAATATCAAGAAGGGGAATCTTATATATCAACTTCTTCAAAGGGTCTCTCTGATCATTTGGAATGAAGCTGCCCCTCAGCATCACTTTGTAGTGGAATCTATGGATCACACATTGAGAGACTTGATGAATGTGGATATACCATTCGGAGGAATTACCACACAGTATTCAGTGGAGACTTCAGACAGACTCTTCCTGTCATTCAACATGGCTCTAGAGCACAAATTGTTCCTGCTGCTTTAACACATTCCTATCTCTGGCCTCAAATGCAGATTTATCAACTTCTTCAAAACATGAGACTAGGTCAAGATCCTAATTCTGATTATTGGGCACATCAGTTGTTGCATATAGGCAAGACTAATAATAAAATAGAGCTTCCCCAATATATGCACTCTGATGACAGCATTGTCTCTCTTATGAATGCTATATACTCTGATCTCCTTGATCTTCAACCTTACCAACATCTTCCTGACAACTACTTCTTGGATCATACTATCCTCACTCCTAGAAATGTTCAAGTGCATGAGATTAACTCTACCATTCTGGAGGCTGTTCATCCACAAGAGAAGGTGATTTATACCAGTGCAGATTCTGTCACTGAAGAAGAGTATGAATATATTCAGCCAGAAATCTTATATATACTCTTACCCAATGGAATTCCACTATATAAACTGGAGCTGAAAAATGGAGTATCTCTCATGTTGTTGAGAAACTTGGACCCTATCCATGGACTATACAATGGCACAAGATTGAGGTTAATTAGATCTACTTTCAGGATCTTGAAATATCAAGTGTTAAAAGAAAATGGAAATGGAGATATAGTATTGATTTCCAGAATAGCTCTTGATTCTGGTCTGGAAGACTCTTTTATACTCTTTCATCAACTACAATTTCTTATTCACTGGGCCTATGCTATAACTATCAACAAATCTCAAGGCCAATCTGTAAAGAATGTTGAAATTGATTTACACTCTTCTGTTTTTTCTCATGGACAACTGTATGTAGCTCTCTCATGTTGTACTCATTCTAGACATATCAAGATTATATTTAAAAAAAGACAAGAAGATACTAAAACAATTAATATAGTTTGACCAGAAGTATTTGTAGGATTAAATATTTGATTTTGATATACTATATACAAAATAATTACAAGTAGTCTGTGCCAAGAGGCACAACCTCACAGGTGAAAACTCTAGTACTTATGTTAATCCCACTAAATAGGTACAAGCTATTTAAAAGAGAGCTTGATAGAGAATTGAAATATAAACATGGCTGTGATGCATCTGATGGATATGACTGTTGATTCAATGAAGAGTAATGTGGCAGAGGATGCAACAGAGGCAAACATCAATGCTTCCCAGGAAAAGTGGGCAGCAGGCTGGAAAACAGAGAGACATTGATACTGAAAGATGAAGCTGAAGAAGAATTCAACTGGGAATGTGAGGTTGGGGGGCTTAAAGATCTTGAAAACCAGGACTTGTGCAATATGTGTAATATTCTAACATTCTCTTTGATGCAAAGAGGAAAGAAAGGTTGTGAGAGATGGGAAGAAGGACCTAACTTAGAGGGAACAGATATGTAGTCAACTGCATCTTCCAATATGATGCCCTTTTCCTATAGAGTCATGACAGGGACTGTTTGGCATCTATTTAAGTAATCATTACTAGGTGGTAACATGGTGATAAGAAGTACCTCATCAAGGCTGGCTCAATGAATCATGAATAAAAGGAAGGCCATGTGACATCCAGTAACTATGCTATTGCCTGCTGATGCTAGTTTATAAATTTGATTTGTTCTTCATCTTCTCCTTATGCCAGCCAACTCAAATTCTGAGTCAGAACCCTCAGGATGCCAAATGAGTGTCCAGTTTGCCTCAAGATGTCCTAGATATACTATGAAAGGATATGAAGACAACTTCAAAGTCTTCAGAACTCACCCCAGATTTGCTGATGAATGATGAAGATTATTCTACTTCCATATATTCTTCTTAATATAAAGCAAATATATTCTATCCATTTATGACTTATAAAGAATGGAAATTGGCAGGGTTCTTGTTGTTTTCATCCTTGAGTATAGTGAAAATTGATGGATTTCTCAAACTAGACATGGTAGGTTCATTGTCTTGCTTGAAGCATGTCATACTTATCTCCTTTTATTTTCTTTTCGGATTAAAGGACTTAGACTTTCATTTCACACTACCAAGGAACTTTGCACCCATGCTGAACTCCTCCTCTCTGGCCCAAAGTGGAAATACCATGTCATATCTACAGAACAGCCAGTCACAGCACCTCTTTACCTTTACCTCTATAATCCCCTTAACTACATCAAATTTCTCTTCAACCACCCATACTTTTAGGACAAGATCAATCTTACTCTTCAGTGCATCTACAAGACTGTGGAGAATATAGTTGAATATGTGTACAGCAAATGGGTTTCTGGGGATACAGCTTGGAACATATATAGTGACTCCAAAAACTGTTGCAATAACTAATGTTATTAGAGTACATGAAGTGCACCCCAACCACCTGTGGGAATGAGCATTTGCTTTGATATGATCAAATATAGTAGTCACTCTTGGCTACAAATTGGCCCCTAGGTCATGTGATTTGGATGAGTGGCTGTGGAGATATCATCATTGCATTACAAGGAACTTATTGTAACAGTTTATATACTTTTTGTAAGAATAGTAGAATCATAGCAAAATCAATCAATGGTTGCTCTTGATTGGTGCTAGAAACAAAAATACATACATAAACATTATTTCTGAGTTTTAAAAAGTTCACACACTCATGTATTTCCATATAATAGTATCTTAATACTAGTCAAATCAATATTGTTTACTTTATGTCTAGTAATGGCTATTCTACCTGCTCCACTATCACAAATATATGGTGTACATGTTCCTATAATGTTTCAGTCTCACTCAGAATGTTCTTACAGCCTTTAAAATTAATCTAAATATCAGTTTATTAAGTTTTTCTACTTGAAGCCCTGTTAATCATCTAGTATTTCAATTATAGAAGGCAAATATAGAGCTATTTTAACAAGGTAAATACTGTAAAACATCCAAATAATTTTATATATGCTAATTCAATTCAATAGCACTCAAGGAACAGTGATATGAAAACTGTAATCAAGTTGAAACATCCTTAACTAATATTGGATTTGGCAATTATTTGTGAATATATTGCAATTGATACTTAGAAGTCATATGAATAGTTCAGAAAGGTCTATATCAATCACAAAACATCATTAAAACTCAAACCAGCTCAAAGAAATCCATTTAAAGGGCTAAATGCTCATCTACTAAGATATGCTATTTGATTAGCATGGATTTGTAACTTAGTAGCAGACTGTGAAGCAGCTTTGGAAGCTGCAAACATATCTAGAATTTAGGGCAGTATGAAATATAATCATTCTATGTAGTTTTTATTAAATAGACTACTGAATTGCTAATAGTATTATACTATTAATAACAAAGACATTAAGAAACAGAATAAAAGTACTAGAATTGATGATTCATAAATGCACTATAAAGACTAGAATATCATCATAGATGAGACTAAAACATTGTAGGAACATGTACACCACATATTTGTGATAGTGGAGCAGGTAGAATAGCCATTACTAGACATAAAGTAAACAATATTGATTTGACTAGTATTAAGGTACTATATATGGAAATACATGAGTGTGTGAACTTTTTGAAACTTAGAAACAATATTTATATATGTATCTTTGTTTCTAGCACCAAACAAGAGCAACCATTGATTGATTTTGCTATGATTCTACTATTCTTACAAGAAGTACATAAACTATTGCAATGAATTCCTTGTAATGCAATGACTATATAGTTATTGCAATAGTTTTTGAAGTCACTGTAGGTAAGCCATATTCCCAGTATATTGTTCTGCTGCTAACTTGCTTGCATTGTAGTTATCAGCTGGTTCAATACTCATTGGTGTTGTTTTCTCATCTAACAAGATAAACATCATATTTATAATAGGCAGTTGTGTCATCCACCCTTTTCTCATTAGCTTAGCAAACATTAGAATATCACACTACAACAAAGCCTCAAACCATGTATTCTTGTTAATGGTGCTCCTCCTGATTGTGTAGTTCATGCACCCTGAACTTCAAATATGTAGCATTTTCAGTGACTATCTTATTCACAGCTGCCTGAACATTATGTTGGATCTGCTTAAGCAAGCTGCCAAGATCAGCCAGATAATGTCAGATCCACATGACAACTTGCATCTCTGTTACATAATGCTTACCTCATATATATATTGTTGATACCCCAGAAGTAGCTATATTATCATGTGTTTAAGAAATGACCTCCCATGTTATAATGGCAATATACAAGGAGTTTGAAGATAATTTCCACCATCAATTCTGATTTGAAAATATAATACCATGCCAGCTTGCCTCAATTGCAGTGAATCCCACCAACATCAAAGCTTACTTTGTAGCTTGTGAAGCATTTCATTTGAACAGTGTCTCTGATTTCTTCTGGTACAATTAGCTCCTATCTGATCCTGCCATATTTTTAACTCCCAAAGTGCTTTATCACTGGCTCTGTGAGTTTTATGATCATAACTTTAGGTGATGCCTTGTCACCATTGGCAAGACAGAACTTGACTTTTAGTATTCCATTGTAACACCAATTGTGGATCTCCATCACTTCTTTAAAGGCATATCAAAGCTCAAGCAGGTTACTGGACAGGCTCAATGAGACCTGCTATACTATATTGTTACTATCATTGCTGGGGCAGCTCTGTTGCACTTTCTCCATGCAAGCAGAAGTAACTAACAACAAAGATCACAACCCACAAATCTGTTACTTTCTTGATCAACACAAGAAATGACATCTCTTTGATGATACCCTCATACTCTTACTTGCTGGCCAGAATCCAGACAGAGAAAGTGGTGAAAAGTTAGGGAGTTAGACTGACAATAAAACTGAATTTGTGAACTCCAATGCTTAACCCATGGCTGTTCTTGCTGATGTATGGAACCCTGTTTGTCAAACCACAAACTTCTTTAAGAAAGTCAAGAAGAATGCCAGGGCAGGTGTATCAAAAATCTGGCCACTATTGTTGTTTATTGCAAGATCTTCTGCAATTCACCTTAATTATGATCCTTCTTGCGATTATACAGTGGCTCAAAAAACTGTTCAGATGTTTGCATGTTTTGCACTAAACACGATGTCTGCAATAGCCTCTAAACTTAGACATGATATCTTGGTATATCAAATATAGTACTTACTCCTGGCTTCCAATAGGTACAAGAATCAAGTCATTTGGATAAGATCTGATGAAATGGCAGCCATTTCAAAATAATAACTTATCTGGACAATTTTTTGACTTTATACAAATTTGAGTATTTAGTACTTGGTATGACCTCCTTTGGCCTTGATAACTGCTTCAATCCTTCTAGGCATACTCTCTATCCATTTCTGACACTGTTTCACAGAAATCTTCCCCCACTCCTCCATCACCCTATCTCATAGTTGATAAATCCCCATAGGAGCACTTTCATAGGCTGATAAGTACCTTTTGAGGTAATTCCAACTATGTTCAATAGAATTGAGGTCTGGAGATTGTGCAGGCCAATCCAGAAGCTTGATTTCCTACTCTTCAAACCACTTTTGAGCTCTCCTGGAGGTATGCTTGGAGTCATTATCCTATTGAAAGATAATGTCTTCATTTGGAATTCCAGATTCCTCCATGCTTTGCAATAACCCCTCCTCCAAAATTGTCACATATTGCTCAGCATCCATTCTTCCCTCCACTTCACTCAAGATCCCAACTCCATTCCACCCTATACAACCCCATACCATCAGTAAACCTCCTCCAAACTTGACTGTACCTTTGACCTCTCTAGCAATTAACCCCTCTCCTTTCTTTTTCCATACATATTCCTGCCCATCTGATCCAATCCTATTGATTTTGGTCTCATCTGACCATATGACTCTCTTTCAGTCCTTCTCAGTCCAATATTGGTACTTGTAAGCAAAGGCAAGTCTTTTTTTCCTATGTCCTTGAGAAAGTAGAGGCTTTTTTTTCTTCACCACAGCTTTGAGAGAGGCTTCTTTAAGGGTATTTCTCACTGTCTAAGAACAAACAGGAGTATCAATGATGGAATTGATAAATTGAGTGGCATGAACAGCATTTTTGGCCTTGCCAGTAATGATTTGTTGAACAATAGCCCTTTTATTGGTAGAAGTAAGCTTTGAAGGATGGCCACCATGAAGCCTAGGCTTTTCTGTTTGAAGTTCCTGAAGAACCTCACATACTATGGACTTCCCTAGACCAGTTTGGATAGCAATCTTTCTGGAGGAAAGGCCCATAGAGGAGAGAGAAATAATGTTATTCCTTTGAGAGGTGGAAATAGCTTGTATGGTAATGATGGGAAAATTAGCAAGAAATAATGGGGTGTATATATAGTGTCTGGCATTTAGTTAGATAAAGGTGACATAATAGAAGCATTACCAAAGAGATGTAATCATGTTACAGCATGCTAGGGTTCAATATATGTAATCAAAACTTTAAGTCAAAAAACTGTCTGGATAAGTCATTATTTTGAAATGGCTGCCATTTCATCAAATCATATCCAAATGACTTGATTCTTGTATCTATTAGAAGCCAGGAGTAAGTACTATCTTTGATATACCAAGATAATATGGCTA
>JBBPTW010000214.1:0-22125 GCA_038094575.1 Phylloporus cf. nigrescens | reverse complement strand
TTAGAAGCCAGGAGTAAGTACTATCTTTGATATACCAAGATAATATGGCTAGATTCAGTGATTATTGAAGACCATTATGTTTAATGTAAAACATGCAAACATCCAGACAGTTTTTTGAGCCACTGTATATAAACTATGTCACACTCCCCTGTAAACTCCAAGCTTAGTCTACTTGGAATAGACATCTCTAAACTCAAACTCCTAGCTTCACTTGACCCACTCTTCAGCTAAGCGTTACAAGAACCTCTCCTGCTTTGAACCAAAGCTCCCAGTCCAAGTCCACACTTAAATCTCTCCGATTGAAAGCATAACAAAAGACTAAGCTTCTCCTTTCTCTGGCTAAGCACTGTCCAGTTGCTTTCCCCCCTCTTGAACTAAAGGAACTCTGGCATATCCATGGACGAACCCTTTTCAGAATCCTTCTCTGCCTTCCATTCCCCAAAAGAAACCCCCTCCCCCTGCTCATCCTTCCTCTGCTACACCACCCCCATCTGTTTCCATGACAACTGCCACTCTAAAAGAACTTCGTCTTGGACTCCCTGAAGAATATGATGGAGCAGAAAAGACTTTTCTCCCCTGGATCCAATCCATTCGACTCTACCTTGCTGTGAACGAGACTATCTATGACTCAGATAAGAAACAGGTGGCCTTTGCTCTCTCCTTCATAAAGAAAGGCCCTACCCTCTCTTGGAGCTCCTCCTTCATTTGAGATGCACTGGATAACTCCAAGTGGCTCTTGTTTGCTGAGTTTATAAAAGAACTAAAGAAATCCTTCCAGCCTATGGATCAGAAAGCCAAGGGACTGGATGTGTTGGAAAGGCTGAGACAGGAAGGAAGGGAGGTCCTGAACTATATTAATGAGTTCAAGGTAGCATTGCATACCAGCGAAATAGCTAATGACACCACTGCCATCCACTTCTTCACTAAGGGACTCTTCCCTCGACTCACAAAGCGAATCTATTCTCTGGATACTATCCTGACAAAATCGACATCTGATATCAGAAAGTGGAATTTTTCCAGGCCCAGTTCAACCATCTCGACAAATTCTCTTCCAACAGTCACACCCCCCCTTCCTTCAATCGTTCCTATCAAACTCCTGCTGCAAATGGAAAGGACCCTAATGCTATGAACATGGACCATCTCTCCTATGAACAGAAGGGGCTCTGCTTTACTTGCAGAAAGCCTGGCCTAACCAGGGACTGCCCAAACCATGGGCTGGTGAAGAAGACCGTCAACAAGATTGTTGAAAAGAAGATAAGGAAAGTAGGACAGAAAGAGGGAAATGAGGTCCCCACTTTGATAGAAGACGAAGATGATGAAGATGACAAGGGACTCATAGCTCGTCTTGCCTCTCTTGCTAAAGAGAATTTTTAACTGGGAGGCCTTCTTTGACGCCAGGACCTCCCCCTTTTCTTTCATGTTCACCTGTAACAATAGCCTTGAATGACAAAAGAGCCTTGACCATTGCTATCCAAGTAATCATCCCCTTGAGCACCTTAAAAGCCATCAACACCACTGCTCTGCTTGATAGTGGAGCAGATATCTCCTGCCTTGACTGGGACTTTGCAAAAAGAAACCACCTTCCTCTGACTCAACTACCAGAACACCTTACCGTCAGGAACGCAGACCATACTATCAACAAAAAAGGGGAAGTCAAATACGTCTCCCACCTTTACATTAAGATTACTTCAGTTGTTCAAAAAGTAACCTTTCATATTATGCACCTAGGGCAAGAAAATATTCTCTTAGGAATTCCTTGGTTTCAGAAAATGAACCCCAAGATTGACTGGAAATGGAGGGTGATATCCATTCCTGAAACATCAGACCAATCCACCTTTCTCTACTATGAACATCTCTCTGACTCCCCACCTGCTCAAACAAAAAAGGTGGAAACTAGACCACCTTGCCTACTTCTCTGTGAATCTCAGAGTAACACCCTAGCCTACCTAGAGCTTGAGACCCCTTAGAATTTTGTGAAAAGAGTGTATCATTCCTACTCCCTCAATCGCATTCAGAAATCTGCCTCCTGCTTCTTCCAATCCTTCCCTTCTAAAACCAAGCTCCAAAATGTCTTATGAAAAATGACCATCTCCACTGAACTGGCTCAGCTTTCCTTCAAGCAACAGGTGACCCTACCTCCAGAATATTCCAAATTTGCTTCAATCTTCCAAAAGGAGTCCACAGACCATGTTTCCCTGTCCAGGCCTTATGACCACCCTATTAATCTGAAAGAGTCCTTCATCCCTAAAATTAGCAAAATCTATCCTCTATCTCCTGATGAAAAACTTGCTGCTGAGGACTTCATCGAAGAGAACCTCAGAGCAGGGAAAATCCAACCCTCCTCTTCTCCCCAAGCCTTCTCCTTTTTCTTTGTCAAAAAAAGAATGGCAAACTTCAACCCTGCCAAGACTACTGCTATCTAAATAAACACACCATATGAGACGGTTACCCCCTGCCAATCATAGCTGATCTGGTAGATAAACTAAAGGACGCCAGGGTCTTCACCAAGTTTAACATATAATAGGGGTACAATAATGTTTGTATCTGAGGCAGAGACCAATGGAAGGCTGCCTTTATTACCCACAAAGGACTCTTTGAACCGACTATTATGTTCTTTGGGCTAACAAACTCCCCTCCTACCTTCCAACGCTTTATGAACAACTCCTTTCAAGATATGATCGCAGAAGGGTGGCTGGTCATCTACATAGATGACCTCCTGATCTTCTCCCCTGATGAAACCATCCATGAAGAACGAACCAAACGCGTTCTGCAAAGAATGAAAGAACTGGACCTTTATCTCCAATTGGAGAAATGCGAGTTTGGGGTGTCAGAAGTGAATTACCTTGGGATGGTCATTCAACCAGGACAGGTAGCCATGGATCCTACTAAACTCAAGGTAATCACAGACTGCCCTGCCTCACAAAAAGTTCGGGATGTACGATTCTTTCTTGGATTTGCCAACTTCTACCAGCGGTTCATTCTCCATTACTCGGATATTGCTTGTCCCTTACTTGATCTAACCAAGAAAGACATACTCTGGAAATGGACCTCAGACTGTCAACTAGCCTTACACACTCTTAAGTGACTGTTCCTGTCAGAACCAGTACTCTTATTCCCAGACGTATCCAAACCCTTTGCAGTAACTGTGGATGCCTCGAAGTATGCCTCAGGGGTAATCCTCTTCCAACAAGATGTCAATGGAGATTGGAACCTCTGTGGCTACTTATCACAAACCTTTCTCCCCACAGAATGGAACTATGATATCCATGACAGAGAGCTACTGGCAGTAATTTGTGCTCTGAAGGCATGGCAACATTATCTTCATGGTTTCCCCTTTCCTATTCAGGTTTGGACCGACCACAAAAATTTAACTTACTTCCAACAACCTCAGAAATTAAACCAACAACAAGCTTGCTGGCTGTTGGACCTGGCAGATTTTGATCTTCAAATTGACCATGTTCCTGGAAAAACCATTGTAGAACCAGATGCCCTCTCCAGACAATCTGATCTTGTCCCAGCAGAAGACTCTGAAAATGAAGGCATCACTCTCTTGCTGTCTTCCCTGTTTACCCACCTCATTGATTCGAGCCTACATCAAAAACTATCTCTCTCTTCCCAAAAGAACCCCTTGGTGCTAGACGCACTGCAAGCAATGGAGGGATTGCCCTCTAAGTTCCGGACCCGTCTCTCCAATTGAAAATTCATGGATGGAGTACTGATGTACCAAGGACAGGTTTATGTTCCCCCTGATGGTGACCTTCGGAGAATGGTTGTTGTCAGACATCATGATCACCCCTCTGTGGAACACCCTGGATTTCTGAAAACTTGACAGCTGGTCTCCTCTGAATTTTGGTGGCTGGGGCTAGCTACCTTTGTATGAAAATATGTGGAGGGATGCACCACCTGCCAGCAAAATAAAACCAACACGCACCCCACCCACACACCACTGTTCCCCATTCCATCTTCTGCACAACAACTATTCCAACAAATCTCCTGTGATCTCATCACTGATCTTCCCCTCTGCTGAGGTTTTGATACTCTTCTGGTTGTGGTTGACCATGGCCTTACTAAGGGGGTAATCCTCTGCCCTACCAAGAAAAACATCTCTGTGGAAGGCATCGCTCTACTCTTTTTCAACAAAGTCTTTAAACAATTTGGGCTCTATGACAAAATCATTTCGGACAGAGGTCCTCAATTTGCCTCTGCTTTTGCCAAAGAACTAGGTCACCTCCTCAAGTATGATCTCTCCCTGTCCACTGCCTATCACCCTCAGACAGATGGTGAAATGGAACAGGTAAACCAAGAAATTGAAACCTATCTCTGAATCTTCTGTGGAAACCACCCTGAGACCTGGGCTGATCATATCGCCATGACAGAATTTACCCACAATCACTGCCCTCATTCTGTTACCAACCAGTCCCCTTTCCTTCTTATGATGGGCTATGAACTCCGTCCCTTACCTACCATCATTGCTGATACCAATGTCCCGGCTATGGAGGACCACCTCAAACTTATCTCTGCAGCAAGAAATGAAGCCCTAGCCACCCATGCCCTAGCCCTCCAAATCATGAAAGCTTGCTTCCAACACCCTCTTCCTATGCTGAAGAAAGGAGACAAAGTCTGGCTGGAAGCTCGAAACCTTCGAAGAGCAGTTCCAAACCCCAAGTTCACCCCTAAACGAGAAGGTCCCTTTACTATCTCTGAAGCCCTTTCCTCAATCACCTACAAACTCCATCTCCCTTATTCCTGGAAAATCCACAACACGTTTCATGCCTCTCTTCTCACCCCTTACAAGGAAAATGATATACATGGCAAGAACTTCCCTCTTCCCCCTTCAGATTTGATATCAGGAGAGGAACATTTCGAGATGGAAGCAATCTTACGTCACTGGGGATCTCCTGCCAGAAGGGAATTCCTGATCAAGTGGGAAGGTTACCCATCCTCTGATAACTCCTGGGAACCAGAACGGAACCTGGGAAATGCTAAAGATATCCTAGAGGATTACAAAAAGGCCCACCCCAAGACCTTTCCCCCATCCTCGTCTTTCTCTCAGAAATTCCTTCACGCTGCTCTAGCCCTATACCATAACCAACCCCTCGGAAAATATGCTACCTATCCCCATTCCCCCTCCAGCCACCTCTCCTCATCTCTTTCCATGTGACTGGCTGTCATCCCCCCCATCTCCTTGGTCACCTCAGGTCATGGCACCCCCTTCCTCCTCCTTTCCTCCTGTCCTATCCCTTTCAGAGGCTGCCCTAAAATCCAAAGAGCCTATGGATGAGAGGGATGTTCCTCTGTACATCGCCTTCTTGGAGGACCCTCACCTGATGTATCATCTGGATGGTTTGATCGAGCCAGGCTCTCCCATCCATTACCTCCTCCTCACCTATCAAACTACCACTTGCATGAGCCTTTTCCTTCCCCTGGTATGACAGCAAAAGGAGAGAGTAGACCTAGCCACCCTGTTTATTTTGAACACCCTTACCTCCATCCACCAAGAACAGCGCAAAGTCCTTCTCCATGCTCTTTGTCAACTAGACCTAGAAAATCTCATCATTGCTGCTAACTATGCTCATGCCACCAACCTTGCTAAATCCCTCTCCAAACCTGAACCTGCTCACTTCTGAGAGGCCCGCCATAATAGTCACCCAGTCGGTCCCTACTCCTCTACCCACCATGACTTTTCAAAGGCGTGCTACGTTTGCCACCGTACTGGCCATCCCTTTCATACTAGATGCCCCTTTGCCGACTGCCCCAAATGCAATAAAGTCTCTAGAACAGGTCCCACTCACCACCCAGCTTCCTCCCCTGTTGTATCCTCTTACTCCAGCTCATCCCTTTGCCTCAACTGGTTGGGAAACCCAGTTCGCCCCCGCCCCTCCCCAACTCCTGTAGACCTAGCTGATGAAGAATTGGTGGACAATGCTGGCCATGCCAACTCCACTGGCTTCCCCATTCTTGAATAACTCCATGTCTTGAATGGAAGGTCAGGTGTCTTCTGACATACAAAGGGGGTAATGTTATGATTTCTCTTTGTTATCCTCCCTATTCTTGTTCTTTCTCTCTACTGGACCTTACACCCTCTTCCCAAAGTCCATGGCCATCTCCACCTTTCCACCTTTTGATGACTACTTTTCATCTCCTGGACACTATCTCCACATTGATGGCACTCACCACTTTCCACCATCATGATGTTTCCCCTACTACCATCTCTTCCTGTGCTTCTAATCTTGTCTCTTTTGTTTCGGTGATTGATACTCTGATCCTAGTTTCCTTCTGATCATGTTTTACACTGGTATATCGCCATGGTTTCTTTCTTGCCTTGAAGTATATAAACTATGCCATGCTCCCCTGTAAACTCCAAGCTTAGTCTACTTGGAATAGACGTCTCTGAACTCAAACTCCTAGCTTCACTTGACCTGCTCTTCGGCCGAGCGTTACAAGAACCTCTCCTGCTTTGAACCGAAGCTCCCAGTCCAAGTCCACGCTTAAATCTCTCCAAT
Source organism: Phylloporus cf. nigrescens (assembly GCA_038094575.1). NCBI lineage: Eukaryota > Fungi > Basidiomycota > Agaricomycetes > Boletales > Boletaceae > Phylloporus > Phylloporus cf. nigrescens. Next base: position 15,622 of record JBBPTW010000214.1, on the reverse strand, counting down.
TGAAAGCATAACAACTACCATCCCCATGCTTGGTGAGGTAGAAATTCCATTAACAGATGGCCTGATACTTGAAGATGGCAGATTTGGAACCTGGACATGAATCAGCCAAGCAGACTTCACTGCCTGACTTGATATGTGTACATTGTCAGGTCCATTCTCATTTGCTATCAGAACCCTAGACCTCTTCACAGGGGGTCCCCCCAATGAGTGATTAGACACTTGGTGTTTAAGCTGCAGTTCCCTCACTTGGAGTGCCTGCACATTTTGCCTTTGACTGTAAATTGAACAGCTATTTTGATGATGGGATAGTCCACGCTGTCCTTTGTTCAGGAAATACCCAGTGAACTGCTAGACTTCACTATAAGTAAATCCTCCAGGGCCAATATGACTATAAGCTATGGATGGGACAACTCTATCTCCTAGATCAAACAGAAGGTATGCTAAAAGAGTATCTCCTTCTGAGTGAGTAAGAAACTTAGTCAATTGGATGCCTGGTTGTTCTTCAATCCCTGAATAATAGTATTCAAGGTGATCGGTTGGCTTCTAACCAGCAGTGGAAGTGGCTATAAAGATAGCTAGATGTTGTTATAGTAGTAATGAGGTGAAGTATAGTAGTATGCTATAGGTATAGCAAGATGAAGGGTGGTAAGCTTTTAAGAGAGCTTGGGAAGGGGTTTTGCCTAGTCTAAAGACTATGGGGCAAGTGAATGTGGAATAGGATGGGTGATAAGAGGTGATCTCTGGATGAGATGAGATGTCTCTCTCCTTTTTGCCCCTGCTGTATTCAAGGTCTTATATACTACAGTACAGGTGGCTATGCTACAGCTTTCCATTCCCCTTGGGACTCTCCATTTGGAATCCCTTCTAGTCACATTGACTAGATATGACACCTTTTGACTAGTCTCCTTGGTGACAGGCTGTGCTGCATGGATGACTCTTTGTGACTCATGCAGGCTATGCAGAGGAGCCATTGGGGCTATGCTTCCTAGTTTGGAAAGGATAGCATTGCCATCCACTAGTTCCTAGAAAGGGTACAAGTGGTATGTAGCAATAAGGCTATGATCACCCACATTGGGTTACAGTGCCTTCCCAGAGAGCTATGTATGAGTAAGCAGGTCATATGCTAGAGGGTGTTGGTCATGTGATGCCACTATGGGGGTTGGGTGGCTGTGCATCTAAAGGATTCTAAGTTATAAACAAAAGTATACCAAAGGCTATTAGCCTTGGTAGTAAGGTAGTAGGAAAAAAGATGAAGTTATATCTCAAGAAGCTAGGAGGTAGAAGATGTGAAACATTAAAGGTGAATAGGCCTTATATTAAGCTTTCTTGAGGGTAGAAACAATAGAAGACTAGGTAAGCAGGGATTGCAATATTGGAGTAGGAAGTAGGCAAGGTGGAATAGGCATAGGTGGTGGAATGTCTGGCCTGACTCAGCATGATTTCATTTTCATGTAGGTCAGTATGTCATGTTGGATATATTATTGCCCTCAAGATGGAGTGGAGCTATGCCAGCAACAGGGTCAACAACAAAGAAGCTGTTCACTAAAGCAAACACCAGGGGTGACAGCAAACTTACTTTTTAGAGGTTGGTGAACAATCTGAGCTTTCTAACCAAATTCAGTTTAATGTGTTGAAGTAATGGGGTAAGGTTCAAGGAGGGGATTGACTGCAGATATCCAGTGAAAGTCAGTCAGTCAGTGAAGCTAAAGTTGAAGATAGGAACATACTAGTATATGGATCTATATAGTCATGATCTAGTCTCTTCCTGGACTCATCCGTGGAGCATAGTAGTGGTTGCATGAGGACAACTTGAATAATTATACTTTTGGACCGGCATCTCTGGATGTTAAGTACATAAGGGACTTATAGCAGGATGTCCTAAGATAGTGTACTGTTGCTTGGTGGTTTGACATCGGCAAGGCTGCACTAACTCTCCCAGTCCTGTTATATGACTGCCTACACTCTGAATAGGATATGGAAGATGATATTTGATTGGAAGACTGTGGCAATATGGAAATTTGCTCACTAACTAGTTGTGAGTTTCTCTCTGTCTCTCTGTCTCTCCGTCTTGAGGATAGCATGCAGACATGAAGCAAGGTGTGGCTACAAACCCATGCAGCAATGTGTATGTAATGCTGACCAATCGATTTTGAGAAGCACATAAACTAGACCTTAAGTAAGAAATCTAAAAGGGGAACAGTCATGGTGTGGCTAGTGACATTATGCAGCACAGAGTTTCAATGAGCCCTACTAGCATTTTCACTCCAATGCTCAAACTTAATAGAACTGGGGAAAGAACCACACCTGGACACCACCGCCGCATTCACCATACCCAACAAGTCGATATAGTAAGCATAAATGTACTAACAACTTGATCCTAACAAGGGAGTATATCACAAAGAACATCTCACTCTGAAGCACCAGAGCTCTTCCCAGGAGTCCAATAGTTGACCATGCCCAAGGGAAATGATTTGCCTAGGGAATCAGTCAAAGAACTGCACATTTCCGCCAATCCTTCAGCCATTGGTGGCGCTGCTTCTCCTCCAAAGTCATGGAGATGTAGGAATCCAAATCGTTCCAACTGATCTGTGCATGGTTCATGATCTTCTTCTTTCAACAAAGGTGTGGCAGAGGTGATCCTAGGTTTCTTTCAGAGGGATCCAGACTTGCTGGATGAAGTCTGGAGTTGCTACACATATGAAGATCCAAGTGTGTGTGAAGCAATCATATTGATGGATGCAAAGGATCCTAACTGGATTGTCAGAAGGCAACTTGCAAGGCCAGAACTTTGGGGTGATGACACCATTGAGGTATACACTTACATCTCAACTTATATCTAGCTGGCTCACATTAGTGTAGCAAGATAGTTCATTAGATTGTCTGTGCACCAAATGATCACGACCTGAATCCCTCAAAGAGTCAACTATGCCAGGAGAGCACAAGGTCTGTACTTGATGTGTGCTGACAGCTTTACACCTAATGCACAACACAGAATAAACAGCCAAAAGTTGGAAATACTCATGAATCCAGTGAGGGTGCACACACAGAGACAGTGAGTAAATTCTCTGAACAAGTATCTGTTTTACTGACCATGTGGGCACTGAAGTTAGCACCAGATACTTAGTAATGCTTACACCTGCCGTACTCTCAGTTACTTGTGGACTGACGTGTACTATATATAATGCTATATGTATCAGGCTGTATACTATGATGGATGGAATCCATGCAAGTCCATAGAATGTCACAACTTGGACCCTTGATTACTGCACACCATCTTATTACTACAACACAATCTAAACTTCAAGGCTTCACTGTGGCCCTTGACTACTACAGGCTAGTGTTATTATCATAGAGACACTGAATAAAGAACCTAAACTAAACTAAAAATGGAACCAATAGGGTTAACCTTTGGCTTGCTAGCTCTGACTTTCTGATCCAGGCTGGCAGTTATTCAAGCTGAAGCCATGGCCCTCAGGATCATAAATTCAGGAAAGTGAGGAGTGGAGCTTTGCATGAAGGGTTTCATTATCAAACTATGATCTGAGCAATCTACTAACTTACCATTTGAGATCCAATGGTTTCTCATTTATCTTGGTTATCGATGTGCCCAGTAAATGCAACTCACACTCCATGAATCCCTTTAATCCTGAGGACAACCAGTGCTCTCAACTTACTCTGGTGGCTAACAATGTTGGAGACAATGGTGACTCTGATGATCCGTCGGAGCCATGGGCATATGGTATTGGACAAGGCATACCTGCTGACGACCACAGTCGATATATCTACAGCCAGATAGGGAGGCCTCCAATGTCAAGTCCACCTTCACAGCACATGACTGAAGACCCAGTAGTAATTGTCCAAATCATTTACCTCTATCATTTTCATGCTAATCAGCATATATTTCAGACCCCCCAGCATGCTAGAGTGATGTCCATATTAGAGCACCTTAGATCTGGAGGTAGCCCGACCTTGAAACAAAAGTGATCAGACAATCAAATCATGATAAGCAGCCATACTATCCTGGCACTCCTTGCTGATACACTCTACTCAGACCCCACACTGTACATTGGGATCACCATTGACAAACATGCCTTGGTGGGTGGCTTTTATTCTGTTTCAACCACTTCAACCCACCAAACGTCATCGTCTCATGTTCCGACCTCTGTTCAACTCTGAAGTTGATGTTGAACAACACAAATCTCTGGAGAAGGCAGTGAGAGAGTTACAGCAAAGCATGAGGGCCTCACTCCATGAGCAAAGCGAGATTCTGTCTGACATATTGCAGAAAGTTTGGGGATGTAATTCAAATCTTCAAACTTTGGTGTTACATACCCCACGAGATTCAGTGATGAATTATATGTACAAGTAGCATAGTTTGTTTATTAGTGGGTTATCATCCTTGTCTAATGAAGAGATTGTAGCAAGCACTCACCTGCCTTCACTAAATAGTCTAGGATGACAGGCCAGTGCATCAAACCTGAAATACCTGCTAGTATGGGCAGACGAGTAAGCAGGGGTCATGTTACATGGTTGCCATCAATCCATATCCAGGGGAGAAAAAAAGAACTATTGGACATGATTAGTGCATGTCACAGGAAAAGGGGGATGACCACCTATGCATGTCTTTGAGTGAACATTTGATTGGTTGCATTGGAGTCCAAGATGGCATTATATAAAATCAGTTGGAGGGAGCTACTTTAGTTACTTCACTTGAAATTTGAAAGACTGCTGACAGGTGAAGACCCCTGTCATTGTCCAAAGTGCTTGTCCACAATGCCAGTAGACAGTAACAGTTGCTACTTTGGGAAACCGCTTTCACAGTTGCTAGCATGACACATCCTTTAACCAAACATCACCTGGATCATCACATCCTGCGACTGCCATGGGTGGATTCACTGCCAAAGTAGGGGCCCCCAGTGCAGACCTCATGGCATTATGATGTGACCTGGCACATTCTCTGATAAGTCCCAATCAAATGTGGACATCCAAGAAAAGATTAATGGCAAAACCTTGTTTTCTCAACAACCTTACCAACCTTATGTGTGTTTCGGATTACTCCTAGAATTAATCACTATCTTCACTCTTGGCGGGACCAGCTATGTGGCAGAGATTGTCCCTCACGAAAGAGAACAATCAGTCAGCCCCTTGATGCATCATTCATGGGTGAGTGCATATGATGTGTGCCACCAGTGTTGGTCGACTGGACATGGACTGGATCTCAGGCCTCAATGACAGACTGGTGAGGACCTGACAGTGTGAGACTTCAGGTCCAGACCTATGACAATTTATAAGATTGTCAATTTAATCAAGTGTCACCACAGACCGTTGTCGTCAGACAAGGATGCGACTCACTAGCTCCTAGTGACATCAACACTTATACCACAGCCATGACCTGTTCACCAATCTGCTTAACTAACTCATCATAGTCAGTGCACCCATAAAAGGGAAACTCATTGATTTCAACATACTGAGTGGATTAAATTGTTCAGACCCTTTGTGGACAATGAAGAGTCCATTGACAATGTAAAAATTGAGAATGATTTGTATCCATTTGTCATCCTTCGGAATTGAACCATGGCGAATGAGTGCTGCAAACTGGTCTGCAATCCATGTCCACCAAGATTTGATTGCCAGAGGATCCCTATCACTCTGCATCTCAGTCCCTACTACATGAAATGGAAAGGGGAATATCATACTCTTCAGCACTCCTTGGCAAATTCACTTGCTCAAGTACTAAGGAAAGAATGTAACCCCCAATCCTGGCAGCATTCATGGCTGTTAGTATCAACTCTACAGTTTTTGTCCATATCAGATTATCAAACTGCCTGCTGCCATTGAGAGTCATTTGGAGAATTAGAGGAAATCTGATGGGGAGGTTTGAACAAGCATCTGAATATGCTTCATCTACTCCACACATATCAATGACCATCCAAACAAGTAAGTGATCAACTGAGCATACCACATCAAGCAAGATTTTGTGCAGGTAACAATCCTTGTTGGAAAGGTGATAGATCCAATCTTGCATGAGATTTTTAGTAAAGAGCACAGAGAGCTTGCTAGCTTTGACTCACATCAGAGCCTTTGGAATCCCCAGTATTTTCTCTCAGAAGAAGGCAGAGGGATAAACAAGGACTATCTTGCATATGAGACACTATGGTAACTGAAGCGAGCATATATGCACTCACCATCTAGTACAACAACTCAGAAAGCTCCACTAAAAGAACCCTGAGCAGCATGTCCCAAGTCAGATAGAGGAAGTAATTGATCGAATATGATATCCCATGCAATGTGGGGCTGAGCTTTCCATGATCCAGTACCTGAATTCGAAGTATCTTCATTGTCTACCACAGATTCCTAGATACCATGCAAATGAATAGCCTTTCTCAAGACTGCAACTTGAAAACAGCATGAAGCTACCTTCTATATTCTCTCAAGAGCTGAGGGATTCCTCAGTGTGAGCACATTGTATCCATTAAATGCAGGAGAGAGCATCCTGAATTAGTAGTAGGTGGGTGAGTCATCAGGCGTGTCTTGAAATCTCTAGTAGTATCCAGCACTTATGTTATCCCTTGCAGTTGTCCAGTTTATTATCTATTCATATATCAACTAATGCCAGATGCAATACAATTTTAGCACTGCCCAATGCCATTCCCATCCCATACAACCTGTCACTCATCTGCCCTCTGAGTCACTGCCACCATCTTAACATATGTATCTATCCTACGTCCTTTGAGCCTCAATTCATTCCACAGCACCTTGAATATAGCTCAACCTGTCAGTTCTCCCATGAGTGGGATGGGACAAGCAAGCAGGCCAGCTGTTGCATGTTGAACAATTAGCATCCGCCATTAATATCCCATGTGAGACTCACCATCTATTCCCTTATGCCAATTAACAAATTCCTCCGCATATTTCCAATAGCCTCCAGCGCTCTTGTAGGAGGCAAGGAAGGCTGTCTCTAGCACAACAATTCGCTTATCCAGGAGGTCGTGTGCTCCAAGGAAGCTCTTCACATCCATGAACAGGTTCTTCCAGAGAATCAAGACAGTGAGGTCATCACACTTCAGGATCTCCTTCAAAACAGATGCATGAGCACACACCATCATCAGGGGAAGGGAAATGTGGGTAAGTTGGGTAAGTATAGTGATACTGATGGATTTTCCTTCAGGGAAAGATGAGTTCCATGCATACTTGATATGAAGGTGGGTAACATGATGATGAAAGACATTAGTATCTGGGATAAAAATGAAATTTCCATCAAAGATGGATATGAGTTCGACAGACAATGCATGGAGGTTAGAAAGGCTCAGGGCAGCAAGCAGTTCCAGCATACAAGCCATAGAATGTAAGTTGTAGGGCATCAGCAGACTCAGTTCTTTGATGTCTTGGCAAATATGTAAAATTTCTGCAGAGGTCTGTCATGCCACTGCTTCCCCAAATATTAGCTGCTTGACTCTAGACCTTGCAAAGTCAGGGTGAGAGCAAATTGACCTCAGGAATAGCCTAGAAACTCGGTCTCTGCCCAGATACACTGTGTGATAGAGAATAGAACAGAGCCTATACAGTTCTGTCTGATCATGGCATGCCCATTCCAAGATGGAATCATCACTGACCATTCATGAACTCGTTTAGCCACCAAATAGTAGGAGTGTGCCCCCCAGTGCATGGTGCACAATAGAAATATAATACGTTCAATTTCAAAGGAGAGGCAATGTCCTGACATAGTACTAGGACATCCAAGGGAGATCACCAAGGCAAGTATTCAGATATCTGCAACCTTTCAATGGCTAATTTTGTTTTCTACCCATTAAAAGTCCCTGCATCAATAACCCTTCATTGAGATGCCAGATCTTGGTGGTGTGCGGGGCACAGGATAAACACAAACGGCAAGCACTGCCGCTTCTACTACTTGGGTAACGACACTAACACTGAGGCTATACACAGAAATCAGATTTGGTATAGTATGGCACTCCTTTAGTTTCCATCTTTCTTGTGGTCCACTAATGTCCGACAAGAGATCAGATCATGGTCATATAGATCTGGATACCAGTATGCTTTTGTCCTCAACTTTAGCTTCCCTGACTTACTCCCAACCACCATCAATTCATTCCTTGATTCACGGCTCCACTCCAGCATGGCAGACTTAATTTGGTTAGATATTTCTCCAGACTGGTCAGGGACCTCTCAAAGCCACAATTCATATCACTGATTGGTGGTGTGCTCAAGTTCCCCACTCCCATCTCTCCATTTAATTTCATTTGGAAGTGGTTTCACCGAACTCATCTTTCTGTGTCTGATCAACCATTGACCTGAGCTTATCACAATCACCAAAAACATATAGTATTATTGATGTTTGAATTTATTTATACAAAGCTTATTTTTTGATGAACTCCATTGAGAAGGTCACTCCTGTGTCATCTGTCTTTGTCATGACACGACCTACTCCTAGTGTGATGACAGTTCAGGGAGTCCAGTTCCCTCCAACCTGTTCCTGCCATCTCACTAGGTATGATTCTTGTTTCTTGTCTTTAGGGCTCCTTATCTAACTTGCTCACTAGTGGTCTGAGCTTGCCACAATTACCAACATTATTTTAGGAAGTATATAGTATTACATAACTGAGCACTCAACCAACACCAACTACAACATCCATACATTTTCACTACCAGTTGTGTAAGCTTTTCATATCAAACTGGGCAGCGGAAATGCTCCATCTGAATGCTAATACATGATAGACTCTAATGTCACTTTAATGCTGCAGGATCCGGTGGAGACTTGGAGTCATAATCATAGATGACTGGAAAGTGAATACAAGGATGTTGTTATGACTTATTCTTTTCTCTTCATGCTTACTATTGCTACACACCTGATTGAACTCTATTTCTTTTCATCAATGACTCATCACCCTTCCATGACATTCTATTACATTCCATTTGCTTCATCATCAATTACCTGCCCTCATCTCCTTATGCTTACCAATATTCATTCCATAACATTCTATGGCCTTCCACTGCCCAGGTATATAAACCTTCGCTTGATACCCTGTATCTCTAAGCTAGAGCTCCTTTGTATCTCCACTCTTGGAATACATCATACCTTCAAAAACACTCTGAACGTCCTAGAATAAACCTTGATCCCTCTGAACCCTCAATCAATCTCAGGGTCCTCTTTGTGTGTCTCTGTCCTACACTTGAGTGGATGCTCTTCTCTAAATCTCGACCCTTGACAGAGCTCTTGTGAAGGCTACGCTCATCCTTACCCAAGGCCAAGCATAACAGATGTCTCTCTTCACTATTGGTCACACTAACACCATGACTTCCATCATGCCCACATCAGATGCCTCTGGGTCTGAAGACACTTCCGTTGCTTTGAGTTCTCTTGTTACAGCTTGCAAACATCAGATCACTGAGCTCGAGGAAGAACTTCTAAGCACTAAGCTGCGTTATGCAAAGGTTAATACATGGTAAGCCTTGTGGAATATTCTATTTATGCCATAACTGATGAACATTGAACCTTGCCTAGCCATGTAACGACTGTATTAATGGGCTGCTATATCCGACAACTTGTCTTACTCACTGACCATGTCGAGGATCTTGTCAGTGAAGCTGACCCCTATATCTGCCGAGGTGGATTTGGAACTTTGAGTCCATCCGAAGAGTGAGTTGTGCGTCGCTACACCTCAGGGGGGATCACCTGACCTCCTTTGTAAGGGAGGACCGTCTATACACTGCATACAAGGAGCTGGTTCGCTGGCAGCCAACCCTTCAAACCCTGTTCAACTCTCAAGATGGCCCACATGAGCTCTCAAGGATATATAAAGATGTGATACATGAACCATACAGTCTCATAGTTAATGGCTGATATCTGTCTTACAGCTCAATAAAGGTGCAGACTCGGCACAAGGTGATGATGCAGCCAGTTTGAAACCAGCTGTCATCCACTGGCTTATGTTGGCACGCCCAGCCCCAGAGGCTCCATTAGATCCCTCTGGCAAGGAAGGGCACGGGTTTGACCATGATGTCACTAGGAGGTTGTTGTGTCTGGTTGATTATGATTGGAACAATCCTATGTAAGTGGTGCACTTTAACCCCTCTCGATTCCCTTATTAGTTGCTGTTTAGGCATCGTATGGGGGTCCGAGACTGTCATGCTGACTTCATGGTGATGGCTGACTCTTGGCCTACTTTCTTGTATGAAGACGGGAAATATGACTCCGACAACCCAACCTGCGGTTTTCTCAAGAATATGCTATTAGTCAAGGTTCGTGGACATTTTTCTCTTCATGTAGACAGCTGATCGTCCCCAAGGCTTTCAAACATGTCTTTACGTCACCAAGCTCAGCCACTAAAATGGATGAGACCACTCATCAGAGGCCAGAAAAACGACAGAAACGAGATGGCCATCACATCCATTCTCATGTAGCGTCCTTGCTGGGAATGAACACCGTTTGTCCTCACGCCATTGCCTATATTGCTGTGCAGGTATGTATCACACAAGGTCTTGGCTTTATACTCACCTTTTTTTATCCACTAGCTCCACTTTGCACTCTCAAACTGTAGTAGCTGGTGCCCCCTAGATGGGAAATTCAGCTATCCAGAATTCTACAACAACATTGTGGTCTTCTTTGAGAATGCAACGACACCAGAAGACAAAAAGAGGAACGCCAATCTTTTATTGTGGTGGGATCAGTACATTCTCCCCAAGTCTGAGTACAATTAACATTCACACACTGTCACCTAGGTTAATTATTGGAAAAAATGGAGGAGTTATGCGTCGTCCTCAAGAACGAGAGAAGATGTCTGTGGTGATGTCACTTCCACGACAGCGTAGTACGGTTAGTACTCCTCAAACATGCCCCAGCAACAGCAATGGTACAGACTGAATTCGAGTCAGCGTTTACTTTGTTTTCGTATACCAACGTTATACCGTATAGTATGTACTACTAGGTGGTAAATGACCATATCCCCCTCGTTCTGAGTCTTGAATAAAATAGTTGGCATGTCGAGAGAGTTCACATCATCGGGGTCAGTGACTCCTGCACTACGATGAGGTGGCAGTTCACCACAAAACACAATATTCCATCGATGCTCAAGCAGGAAGGAGCTCGGCACAATGCCCAATGTTGGGCCTAATAACATTAAATGTACAGGTACTGACATTAATGGCACAGGCGGTCTTCCTACACCAGTGATAGTGGTGCAGCATAAGTTCTATCGAAATCACGACAAGTAATTTTCTGTCAAAAAGACGGTGCTAAACAGTAAAACAGTAAAGAACTCTCAAAGGAAGTCAAGCACACCCCATATGACAGGCCTGATACTTTACTCAATGTTTGCAGCGTCTCAGGAAAAGCTGTCAGAATGCAAACGAGTGGTTCAGTTCTACAGGGTCGCTGTTATGATGTAGGTTTGGGTCCGATGGACATCATTGGTTGGAGTACACCATCTCGTGGCTAGTTACTTGTAAAACAATTGATGGTACCTATGGCACGTGTAGCAAACCATTAGAATGCGAATTTCGTCCAGAATTGGTGCCCTTTATCCCATGGCCAGGGTAAAATGACAGGCTTATCTAGAACAGGTATCGTTGTGATTGCACATATATCTGGGGTGGCGTTCACTCACTATTGGGCAGCCATCGCCAATTAGGTTGACTCGAATCGGGACGCAAAGCGTTAGCAGACCTGAAATACATCGGCTCGGTCCAAATGCAAAATTGTACCCATGATGTTTTCGATGAAGATTATAATCTAATTATATAACCTGCTGGAAAGAATGCTTTCCCAGTGATGTTACGACACTTTCCCATTCGGCACGGGTGCATGCGCACACCTCATGTTCAGGGATCCTAACTTCAGCGCTTTCAGCCTCCTGCCAGTGGCATCAGTTGACTCCTGCATTGCTCATTACCGTTGCCTCCATACAAAAGGCTAGGGTAAGTGGTGGTCACGTACTCGGGTGGTCATTCGAGCGTGGACGCTTTTGTTGTGTTAAACTTGTTTGGAATGCCAACGCTCTCCTCTCACTCATTCGGGTGTAGACACTTGCGCCTCTTCGCGCTCCCATTCGAATCTACGCTTGCACGACAACGACACGGTGATCGGTCATTGCAGACCACTGGTCCATCCCACCCCAGGCCGCTGAGTTGACCGCTGTCATAACGACTACAACATCGTCATGACCCTCATACTCGCCCCTCACAATACTTTACCCGCTCTCCGTCGTTCACGAATACGAGGGCGATCCCCTGCACCTCCTCACACTCCCATTTGCGCACTTGGTGGGATACATACAGATTTTTTACTCCCAGCTCTGCGTCACATAGTATCAGCTTGGGTCTTCCGTCACCTACTCGACTAAGTAACTGTATAATACTTATGTTGAATGAGATGCGTGCATCTTCTAGTCCAGCTACGCAAAGGACCTGGTGCAGGTGTGTGTTGCCGCACACGTGTTTTTTGCAATTCAACACGCGCACCAATCATTTCACTCTCCGAACCAGCATTCTTATATATTGAACTTCTTCGTCAGATTCTTCCAATGTCTGGGGATCGTATAATCTTCAAAAAGAATCTCGTACGTCGACATCTGTTACATCGACAACCTCCCTCCAGAGCTTCTTTCTCGGATATTCGAGATTGGTTCTGCAGATGGCATTAGATCGAAGACAGAGTCAAAACAAGAAGATGGGGGTGATGAAGAAAAGCTCGATGACAAGGGCTATTCAGACCCGGATACCTATATGTCCCTTATTTTCTCTTCCCTCCGAAGACGTGTCTCGTTCCCGAGGCTTGTTTCCCATGTCTGCTGCCACTGGCGCGCCGTCGCACGCTCGACCCCATCCCTTTGGACAACGATCAAGGTCGATTCCGACGAACAGTCATCGCACGAGCGTGTAGCGATGCTATTAGGGCAGGGTAAAGGCCTCCCTATAGATGCTAACCTCCAGTTCCATATCTATATCGACGACCCTGACGACCATGAAGTTCTTGACGACATAGCAGTCAACTTGAAATTCCTCCTTCCCATGCTCACCCCACACATTCATTGTTGGCGTACCATGTCACTCGATGTCTCGGATTACTCTCACATGGAGCTATTTCTCAGTGCGGTCTCTGACCCTTCTGTTGTTGCGGCTCCACAGCTCACGGTACTTCACCTCTTTCACAATGGCTACACCATCCCCAGTTCGCAGAATCTCACCCTTTTCGGTGGTTCGGCACCTTTGCTCACTGATTTGACCCTTTCATCGGTGGCCGTCGACTGGAGTCAACCATGGATCGCCTCTGCGTCCAATCTCAAAGTTCTCCGGCTCATGCGGCATCCAGAACACCTCCGTCCTTCGTGGCCACAGTTTGCATCTATCTTACGCAGTGCTCCTGGCCTCGAGAGACTCAGTCTATGCGACTCGGGTCCCTCTGCGCAGTGGTTCACAGAGCCAACCCTCGGAAGTCCTGCGGATCCCAATGCGCAGATCCGACTTCTTCGAGTAACGCATTTTGCCCTCGGGTCTGATTCAGAAGCATACGCCATTGGATTACTCCACAGGCTCTGTTTCCCTGCCCTCAGAGAGCTGGTTTTAGAATTTCACCGCGGTAATTATGCCAACCTCGTGCATGAACTTACCAGGCCAGCTTTACTCCCGTCTCTGGATCCGGAACAGCCTCGTAGCTTACTGAGTGGGCTCGACACTCTCGTAATCGTAGGACTTACCCTCCAGATCGGACTGTATACCGAACTCCAGAATCTGACAACACTCGATCTCCTGTCATGGATCAGGCTTAGTAGGATTCCTATCCCGTTTCTGGAGGTTCTTTGCACGCCATGTACACTATCCGGGCGTGATGATGTCTGGCTCCCTCGACTCGTCACACTTACCGTCTCCTGGACCGACGGCTCAAGTTAGTTGAAAAGAGAAGGGATATGGGAGTGCCTCTCCAATCCTTGTCTGTGCGAGGGTTGTATAATATGAAGTGGGAGAACGTGGAGTGGTTGAGGAAGAACGTGAAGTGGGTTCAAGACTACTGTAGGTTCGGAAGCCGAGGCTGAACCCTCTACGCTTCATGAGTGAGCGGATACAGGTCAATGTGGCTGGCATCATGGATCTGAAAACTATCTGTATGAGAGATTTTGGCTTATGTGCTGGATGATTGTTCTTCATTCTATTCTGGCGTGTAATACGTCACCTATCCCTGCATCATCATATTGCAGCTGTACGTCTAGCGAGCACCCTTGGAGATCCCTCAGGCCTTAGGTTGATATCAGCTTACATGGAGTGTTTTCTGACGTGACGGACGTTGGTGGTTGCGCGCTTTAGGATCTCCGATCTTGAAGCCTACACCGTCAAGAAAAAACCGAGCATTAGACACCCCGTCCAAGCTAATATTGTAACGGTGGCGGTGTAAGACACAAACGGACGCTTTTATTGTGTCGTTTCAAATGCGAATGCTCTCCTCTTTCACATCTTCTTCGCGTTCCCACTCGCCCATCGTCCAGACGTCCATCTGTTCAAATCCACGCTCGTGCGACACAGTGATTCAATACATACACACCCGAATCTTTAACGCAAGATCCGAGCACCCTTATTCTCTTTCGCAACTCACCACCACATTGGTAACAACAACGGCAAGGGCACCACCACAAACAAGCCAGCAGGAGCTCGTCCACTCCCATTCGCTCGCCACCGCGTTTCAACGAACACGGTGATGCGTCTTCGCCTTCCACCATGTCCCTGCGAGCCCGACCACTTGTCTTTGCGTACCACCACGTTCTAACGAACGCGATGGCACCCTCTGCCTTCCGCCATCACCCCTTAGTCCCATTCTCATGCTACTGCGTTTCAACGAACGCGGGGGTGCGCTATCGTCTTTCACCGTGTCTTCCCTACTACTCGCCCTCGCCTTCCACTATGCCGACCACTCCCGTTCGCGCGCTACCATGTTTCAACGAACGCAGCGACACGCCCTCGGCTCCCCCCGAGTTGCACCGAGTCAGACAGCTCGCCTTCGTCGACCACTGTATCCCACCATGCGGTGACGAAGGCGACGGCGAACACGGCGCAAGGACGTGCGCAGGACGATAATGATCACAGAGGCGACGGACGCCCCACTCCATGATGATGACGGCGGTGAGGGTGAGGGTGACGCAGCGGCGTGCCTGTCATCACCACCACGACGGGGTCGAGCGCGGCGCGACGACATGCGCGTGTTGACAATGGCGAGAGGGAGGGCGACGCAATGGCGTGCCCGTCATCACAATGACCATGACGGCCATGACGCCACCGAGCACGACACGACGACCATGACAGGGCCATGCACGACGCAATGGCGTGTGCAAAACGGCGACGACGACGAGGGCAAAGGCAACACAATGGCGTGCCCATTACCATCACCACGACGACTATCTGTCGTCCTATGGTATTGTCAGCCACCGATGGGTTTGCTGATGAATAGTATATTATTATCCTCGCAGAGTCACAAAACCTAATGGTTCGCATAATGATACATGGAGTATGCCTAAGGTGCCTAATCGTGACATGGGTGGATAGACCTCGCAGATACAGATCATGTTGTGTTAAACCATATAGCACCATGGAAGGCGACATTGTCCATCGTCAATACCTCACC
>JBBPTW010000213.1:0-22146 GCA_038094575.1 Phylloporus cf. nigrescens | reverse complement strand
CGCGCTCCGGACTCTCTCCAATCAAGTTTCTCGCACTCCGGAAACTCTCTATCTCTAACTGGATACTCTGATCCATCTATTCTTCGAGTCTAGAATCAACTGGACTCATCCTCTCGCACTGAGGTCTGTTATAGCAACCCCTTCTCAACCTTTACCTTTGCTAGGAACCCCTTGGGTCGAGTCATACTTGCACCCACACCTCAACTAACTATTTATCTTATACCGTCCCTCCCAGAGACCGCCCTAAAAACCAGAGAACCTATGGACGAGAGGGATATCCCTCTATACGTCGCCTTCTTGGAGGATCCTCATTTGATGTATCACTTGGATGGTTTGATCGAGCCGGGCTCTCCCATCCACTACCTCCTCCTCACCTATCAAACCACTGCTCGCATGAGCCTGTTTCTTCCCCTGGTGTGACAGCAAGAGGAGAGAGTGGACCTTGCTACCCCGTTCATCTCGAACACCCTCACCTCCATCCACCAAGAACAGCGCAAGGTTCTTCTCCATGCTCTCTGTCAACTAGGCCTAGGGGATCTCATAATCGCTGCTAACTATGCTCATGCCACCGACCTTGCTAAATCCCTCTCCAAACCCGAGCCTGCCCACTTCCGAGAAGCTTGCCATAACAGTCATCCTGTCGGTTCCTACCCCTCTACCCACCGTGACTTCTCTAAAGCGTGCTATGTTTGCCATCGTATGGGTCACCCCTTTCATACTAGATGCCCCTTCGCAGACTGCCCCAAATGCAATAGAGTCTCTGGAACAGGTCCCACTCGCCACCCAGCCTCCTCCCCGGTTGTCTCCTCTCACTCTAGCTCATCCCTCCGCCTTAACTGGTTGGGAAACCCTGTTCGCCCCTGTCCCCCCTCAACTCCTACCGACCCAGCCGATGAAGAACTGGCAGACGATGCGGGTCATGCCAACTCCACTGGCTCCCCCATCCTTAAATGACTCCATGTCTTGAACAGAAGATCGGGTGTCTTCTGACATACAAAGGGGGTAATGTTACGATTTCTCTTCATTATCCTCCCTATTCTTGTTCTTTCACTTTACTGGACCTTACGTCCGCTTCCTCATGTCCATGGCCATCCCCACCTTTCTGCCTTCTGATCTTTTCCTTTTGTCTCCAGGACACTATCTCCACATTGATGGCACTCGCTGTGTCTCGCCATCATGATGTTTCCCCTTACTACCATCTCTTTCCTATGCTTCTAATTTCGTCTCCTGTGTTTCTGCGATTGATGTTCTGATTCCCATTTCCTTCTGATCATGTTTCGCACTGGCATATCGCCATGGTTTCTTTCTTGCCCTAACGTATTTAAACTAAGTTGCACTCTCTTGTAAAACTCCAAGCTTAGTCTACTTGGAATAGACGTCTCTGAACCCGAAACTCAGCTTCACTTGACTTGCTCTCTGGCTGGGCATTATAGAAACCTCTCCTACTGAATGAAAGCTCTCAGTCCAAGTCTGCACTTGAACCCTCCAGGGTATAAGCGTAACAGATCCCAGGGTTAAGGGAGAGCCTCTGCTGTTGAAGTGCAACAGCTGGACTAGCACCAGGCCCACACTATCTCATATGGTTGTCCGCCGTTACAAATAAGGATAATGTTGCTGTTCCCCATAGTGCACTAGGGGGCGTATTGGTAGAGCGCTAGAGGCTGTCACGGAGCCAGGACCTGATATCGCGCCTGGAGAGTTCTTGTGAATACCCTTAACATCATGACTGATTCCAGGCAGTATTCCTGTGTGCCGTAGTCAGGCATATCCGTTTCCTCCCTCTTGTACCACCATTCCGTGTGTCAAAGGACCGCACATTTAGTTTAGTTCTCTCCTCATCCCCTTCCCGCATTCGGCCAGAGCTGTTGGAAGTCTCTATTCGAGAGGACCATCAGAAGTTCAAGCTATGCACCACCTTCCTAGGATTTAGTTGAGCTTGCTTTGCGCTCCTATCCTCCCCACATCCACCACCTCCTCCAGTACTGTATGCCAAGGCAAAGAAAGGTATACTGGTACAATTACAACCATCTCCGAGTCCACATCGATGAGGCAGACCAACTCCCTTATCTCCGCCCCTTCTATAAGCTCAATTTCAGGTACTACTGATCTGAAAAATATTATCCCTTCAACCCCCGATACCAACCGCTGTGGTACCGGTTATGTGGACCACACCTCAATCCCCTTGAGCGTCGATACTAAGTATGTCGACCTCCCTCTCCACTGAGTCCTCCATCCCCATCTCTGACACCCAAAGCCTCGTCGGGGACTTCTTCACCTCCCTCGAAGATTTCCAATCACAGTATGTGCAGTGGCATGCCCGAATGATGTACAACCCCACCACTGCAGGGCTACCTCCAATGCCCTTTGAAAATAAGGGAAAGGATTGGGCCCTTTTGGAACCCAAAGGTGTGCATGCCTCCATACATGCACCACAGCTGGTTTGCCCAGCAACACCTGCATTCCACCCCCCAGCTGCTTCCCCATTGTGGCCCAAGCCACAGCCCTCTTCGGGCCTACAGTGACTCCAAAAACTCTTTCAATACCTAACCTTAATCCAGGGTGCGAAGCACCCTGCAATCACCTGTGGGAATTTCGCTTAGGTTAGCTGAGACCGAACATAGTACTTACTCTCAGCTACAAATTGATCTTTGGGTCATGTGGTTTGGCTTAGTGGCTGTGGAGATATGCCTATTTTAAAACAACAACACCATTGAAAGGGTTTATTCACTTTTGAAATAAATAGGGTATCTTGATATTATCAGTACTTGGTATAGCCACCTTTGACTTTAATCACAGCTTTAATCCTTCTGGGCATGCTTTCAATCAACTTCTGACACTCTTTAGCTGGTATCCCCTCCCACACCCTTTGAACTCTTTCCCACAACTCCAGTATTCCTTTTGAAGGATATTCATGCTCTCCAAGCCTTCTTTTCAAATATCTCCAAAGATGTTCCAGGGGATTTAGGTCAGGAGATTGTGCAGGCCATATCATGGTTTGAAAATCCTGCTCCTTCAGCCACTCCTTGACCTTTTTGCAGGTATGCTTTGGATCATTGTCTTGCTGAAAGATAGTGTTAGGAGGATTAAAACCATAAAATGCCATGGTTTCCTGGAGCTCATCCTTTAAAATTTGAAGGTAAAGGTCACCATCCATCCTACCATCAATCTTGGTAGCATAGCCAACTCCATCCCAAGTCATACAGCTCCACATCATGAGAGAACCTTCTCCAAATTTAAGGGTTCCTTGCACCAACCTATCATTGAGTCCCTCATCCTGCTTTTTCCACACCCACTTGCGCCCATCTGACCCTAGGTAATTTAGTTTGGTCTCATCAGACCATATTACTTGCTTCCAATCCTCTATTGTTCAATCTTTATGAGCATATGCAAAATCCAAATGAGTCTTGCAATGTTTAATAGAAAGAATAGGATATTTGGACTTGACCATAGCTTTCATACCAGCCTTTTTCAAGTACTGGCGAACTGTGTTGGTGGAGAGGGGTTGGTTGATGATATTGGTGAGGGATTTGGTCACCTGGACAGCAGTTTCAGCCTTGCCAGAGAAGATGAGATGTTGGGTATGATGAATGTTGGCAGGAGAAAGTTTGGATGGACAACCTCCAAGAGACTTTGGCAGGCCAGAGCAATGTTTAGAGCAAAGCCTGGATATGGTAGAGCGGCTGGCACCAGTTTGCCTTGCAATATCTTCACCAGACTAGCCAGCATTAAGCATAGAAAGAATGTTTTTTTGCTAAGTAAGAGAAAGAGATCTAATCATGGTGGTGGTTGAAAGTCAAGAAGTGTGGGAACTTTTTTAAACTCAGAAACAATGTTTATATATGTATCTTTATTTGTAGCACTAAATATAGGCAATTGCCATTTGCATCACTGAGATTCTAGCTTTTAATCCAAAAGTGAATAAACTCTTTCAATGATGTTGTTGTTTTAAAATAGGCATATCTCCACAGCCACTAAGCCAAATCACATGACCCAAAGACCAATTTGTAGCTGAGAGTAAGTACTATGTTCGATCTCAGCTAACCTAAGCGAAATTCCCACAGGTGATTGCAGGGCACTTCATGCCCTGGATTGAGGTTAGGTATTGAAAGGGTTTTTGGAGTCACTGTACATCCCTCCTCGTTCTCGGCTAACCCCTGAGGACAATCATCTTTCTCTAAGCCCATGACTGTAAATCTCCCACAGTCAGTGCATAACATCGGAAAGTTGCTGGCTGCAAAGCCCAACATATTTGAAGGAGACAAGACCCGATTCGTGCAATGGTGGTGCATGATCGAGCTGTATCTTAATGGGTTCTTGGAAGAACCATCTGACAGGCAGAAGTGCCTCATAGTCCTGTCATACATGAGAGGCAACAACCCAGCCGGTCACTTTGCCGACCTAACAGTGTCCCAGGGGCTGATGGGACGAAACCAAGAAATTGACTTTGAGCAGTTTGCCAAAGACATAAAGGGTATCTTCAAGCCCGTAGCCTTGAAGAGAGACACAGAGAAGAAACTTCTCATCCTCTGTCAAGGAAAAGAGTCCATTGAGAACTTCATGGTGAAAATGGAGCAGCTCATGCTCAAAGCGGAATTCGATCCGCAAGTACATGGGTGAATGCTCATAAACATCATGAGAAACGGCCTCCACAATAAGGTCATCAAATACATAGAGCGGGCCAAGCCGGACCTGCTCGAATCAGAAGACGTCTTTCAATGGCACACTGCCCTGGTCAAAGCAGACCAGATCCTCAAAGAGATCAATGCCTAAAAGCGTGGTCTTGAAGTCTCTCCCCCACCCCCACCCCGGCTGAACTACCAAAATAGGCCACAAGACTACCCCCGCCAGCAGGAGGTGGCTAAACCTGCACAAAAACAAGAAGTCCACCCAAATCAAGTTGGAACATTCGGTGGCCAAGGCATCCCAATGGACATAGGACGTGCCTGTGCAGAGGGCAAATGCATGAAATGCGGTGGCCAATGGCCCTGCAAAGAACACGCATGACCCCCTCGAAAAGTACGCACCATGGTATTCCATGGTGTAACAATAGAATACAAAACGACCACTCAACTGGCCAATATGATCCAAGAAGTTGAGAAAGAAAAGGGTTTTCCCATAGACCAGTAGATAGTCGTCATCGTACTGGTCCCCCATGTATCTCCTTCCCTAATAAATATTCTTCTCTGCCCATCGAAGAACCAAGTGAGGTAGATGACAGAAAACCATGAGTGAACCTGCCGACTCGCCCCAAAGTAGAACAAAAAGAACCAGGACAGGTAAAAATCCTCCCGTGCCCTAAAAAGGAACAAGTGTTGAAGCTGCAGAGTGCTCCACTTGAGACATCCATTCGCCCGTCGAGACAAATGTGGCTTAATACTGTTGACCCTTGGTCCATTAAATGGATCAAACAAGTAATAGACAATGCAGATGAAAAAAAAGCTATATCACATCTGTCTACCTTCACCCATGAAACCTGTCAAGTCGAGATTACACCTTCAATGGTCCATGATCTCAAATCAATGACTGACCAAGAAGCTCACTTTGTGCTGAGGGACCTGCAGCACAAGCTGAAATACCAAAGCCACAAAAACATTGGTCTCCTGAGCCTGGAAACATCCGTGACCATCATCACTTCCAACCTCTGAACCCTTCAGGTTCAATGCCTTATAGATTCAGGATGCACTGGATCTTTGATCAACCAGTCCTTCATCAAAAGAAAAGGACTAGCAATGCACAAACTGCCTAGACCAGTCCCTGTGTACAATGCAGATGGCACACTATAGAAATTATAAAAAGGTTGGGTGGTGTTAAATGTGGTGGGTGCGAGTTAGACTCGTCCCAGGGGTTCCTTGGTAAGGTTGGTAGAGTGAGAAGGTGTTGCTACGAGAAGACCTGAGTGCAAATGGACAAGTCCAGTCGATTCCGGACTTGTAAGTGAAGCGGATGTGTAGTTTCCGGTACCGGATAGCATACCGAATATGGCGGATAGAACAAACAGTGACGAAGACGAAAGGCAAACAAGGAGGGAAAGTGCCACGAAGACTCGATGATAGAGTCTGACACTTAGTGAGACAAACAATGGGGTGCAAAAACCTGTCCATTTGGAACAAGGTACAAGATTTTTATAGTCCGGGCATACCCTATGACTAAGTAAGGTACAGATGAGAATAAAGTGACAGTGTCAGTCAACTGCCAACAGTATCAAGAAATGAAATATGAAGTTAGAATATAAGTGACAGCTTGAGTCTGGTGACGGTGGTATCAAGGTATGAAGTGAGATGAGATATGACCTGAACTCAATAGAGAGAATAAACGTACGAAGAGCTCACAGACCATGCAGGCATACAAGAACTGATTAGTCTGTACGGTGGCCGATAAGTCTATATAAGTAAGAGAGAAACAAAATAAAAATAAAACATAGAAAGTGGAACGAGTGACCAGATGCATAACCGGATGCATGATCAGATAGTATACCGGATATGTAGTCCGATGTTAGTCCGGTACCGGAATAAACAAATACGTACTTGATCGTGAGCGGATAGACGCGAGACACTAAGGGACATTTTGAAGGACACTCTTGAATGCTATGGGAACCTAGAAAGACAGGGAACAAGCCCCTATGAACGTAAGGAGCACTGAGCTCCTACAACGCCCAACGTTGATGGACAAATTGAAGAATTCGTCATCATGGAATTAAAAATAAAAGACCACAATGAACAGATCGCCCTCGCTATAACCAAGTTGGGCACTAATGAGATCTTTTTGAGCTACAACTGGCTCAAACTTCACAACCCAGACATCAATTGGCAGATGAAAGCCATTGAATTCTGATGTGAGAATGATCACACCCTGGGATTAATTCCTGAAAAACAAGACGAAATTGAAGAATGCATTCAGTTTGATCAAGGAGAACGACTGTTCCAATTAAATGTAGATATGTACATAAGATCTACATCCATGGAGCTTACGGTGAAAGCCAATGAAAAGAAAATTAAAAAGACATTTGAAGAAATCGTGCCTGAACATTACCACAACTTCAAAGATATCTTCGCCAAAGAAAGCTTTGATGAACTCCCACCACACAGACCGTGGGACCACGCAGTCGAACTCATCCCTGGAGATCATAAGGTTGATTGCAAAACCTACAACCTTTCCCCCTCCAAACAAACCGAACTTGAGGCATTCCTTGACGAAAATCTCAAATCAGGAAGGATCTGCCCTTCAAAATCTTCCTTTGCATCAGCATTCTTCTTCATCAAGAAGAAAGATGGACAACTTTGCCTGGTCCAAGACTACCGGAAGCTTAACGCTATCACAGTAAAAAACCAATACCCCCTACCCCTTATATCCAAACTGGTCGACAAACTTAAATCAGCAAAATACTTCACCAAACTCGACATCCGATGGGGATACAACAATGTCCGGATGAAAGAAGGAGATGAATGGAAGGCAGCCTTCCGAACCAATATGGGTTTATATGAACCCCTGGTGATGTTCTTTGGTCTAACGAACTCACCAGCCACGTTCCAGACCATGATGAATCACATCTTCAAGGATCTGATTTACAAGGGAAAAGTCGTAGTGTACATGGATGACATAATGATATTCACCAGTACACTAAAGGAACATCAAGAAGTTGTGAAAGAGGTACTCCAACTTCTACGAGAAAATCACCTGTATCTAAAACCTGAGAAATGTGAATTCGAGACCCTCGAAACAGAGTACTTAGGGTTGATCGTGTCCCACAACGAAATAAAAATGGACACAGTCAAGACTGATGCCATAATCACCTGGCCAGCCCCCTTCACTCGCAAGGAAGTTTGCAGCTTCCTGGGTTTTCTAAATTTCTACCAGAGATTCATTAAAGACTTTGCAAAAATCGCCCGCCCTCTCAATGCTCTCACGTCAGAAAAGAAGGACTGGAGCTGGATGGACAAATGTCAGAAAGCTTTCAAATCTCTTAAAACTGCCCTCACCACTGTGCCTTTCCTCGCTATGCCGATACCGACAGATCCATTCTGAGTCGAAACTGATGGCTCTGGAATTGGTATTGGCGCAGTCCTCTCACAAAAACAAGGAGATATTTGGCAACCTGTTGCTTTTATCTCAAAATTCCTATCTGATGCAGAAAGAAATTACCATGCAGCCAATCTCGAGTTGCTGGCAATAATTTTTGCCCTGAAAGAATGGCGCCATTATTTACTAGGCGCTACACACGAGTTTGAGATACTCACAGACCACAAAAATCTTGAATTTTATAAAAAACCCCAAGACCTCTCCCACCAGCAAGCTTGTTGGCAACAAATTCTACAAGAATACCACTTCAAGCTCATACATCGAAGTGGAAAAACAAACCCTGCTGATCCTGTGTCCCAGAGACCAGACTTTAAAAAGGGGGTAGAAAGCGACAACAAGCAACAAACTGTTCTTCCACCATCGCTTTTCCTTGAATCTGAAGGAATTCAAGCAATCGTAAATCTTCCTTCACAAAGATCAGAGAGTGTCAAAGCTGCTGAGCGCTCCACTCTCAAATCAATCAAAGAACGAATTATTGAAAACTAGTACAAACTAGAAAAATATGCCAAAAAAGGACTGGAAAAAGATGATTCAAACTGGAAAAGAATTGAAGGACTAGTACACTGGAAAGACAAACTCTATGTACCTAACGACAAGTCAATCCGAGAGAAAATCCTTCAACTCCTGGCCAGTCACCCAGGAACAAGACGCACTTGTGATCTAATAATGAACGAGTTCTACTGGCCCTTGCTCTGCAAAGACATAGAAAAGTATGTCTCAACGTGTGACAAATGCCAGTGCACCAAGGTCAGGCGTCAACCACACACCACTCCCCTCCACCCAAATGAAATCCCAGATGCACCATGGGAAATCATTTCTATCAACATCATCGGTCCACTTCCCGAATCAGAAGGCAAAGATGCTATCCTAGTAGTCGTGGATAGATTTTCAAAAATGATACATGCATTCGCAGTACAAAGTAACATCACTGTGTTAGGAGTAGCGAAGATCTACAGAGACCATGTCTTCAAACTCCATGGATCTCCCTGAAAAGTCATATCAGACAGAGGCCCACAATTCATATCAAAATTCATGAGAGATCTCTACAACTCCCTGGACATAGAAGCCAATCCATCCATGGCTTACCACCCCCAAACCGATGGACAAACAGAAAGGTACAACACCGAACTGGAACAGTACCTAAGATTATACACCAACTACCACCAAAACAATTGGGTAGAATGGTTACCGTTGGCTGAATTTGCTCACAATCAGTCAACCACAAGCACGACCAGCTATTCTCCATTTATGCTAAACTATGAACAACAACCAAGAATAAATGTAAGCACAAGAAAAAATGTCCAAAACGACTGTGCTAAGGAATTCGCCAATTCCCTAAAAGAAATCCAACAAGATGCTAAAAGAGCTCTTGAGCATGCTGTGGTGGATATGAAAAAATATAAAGAACGCACCAAAGGACGACTACCAACTGAATACAAAAAGGGAAATTTAGTATTGATAGAAGGAACAAACATAAGAACAGACCAACCCTCCAAGAAACTTGACGACCACCATTATGGTCCCTTCAAAGTCCTCAAGAAAGTTGGTTCTGCTGCATACAAACTTAAATTAGAAAAAAGCTGGAAGGGAATACACCCGGTGTTCAACAAGTGTATATTATGGCCCTACCTTCACAGCCCAAACGCCGCCAAAGAACCCCCTCCAGCACCACCGAGGAACATATGCAATGGCATAGAGTATGAGGTAGAAAAGATAAAGGGCAGTCGCCCTAAAGGAAGGGGGATAGAGGATGGGACCATAGATTACCTCGTCAAATGGTGACATTGTCCCAATGAAGAAAACGAGTGGATCAACAAGAAAGAGCTGGGGAACGCACAAAGCACTATAAAAACCTTCCACTGGAAACATCCAGTCGCCACCCAGGGAAACCCAAAAATGAAACTCCAAACCACAGTGTTTGAATCACCTGACTTCCTCAATTACCGAAGGTACTTCAAAAAATTCCCAGATTCTATGTTTGAAATACCACCGCTCTTCGAGGACAAAGAGCCTTAAAAAGGGGGTAATGTAAGAATTTTCAGTCACATTCTATACCACATTCACAATTGTACCATAACGTTCTATAATATTCCACGCCTCACCAGAAACACATGTATAGTAGTATATAAGAAATCCTGTAAATTAGCTGATCTTTAGAATTGGTATTGTTTTTCCCTCCTGGATAGCTGCTCACTTTGAGTTAGTCCCTAGAGTGGTCCTAACAGTCCCGAAGTTGGACGGATCAGGACAACCAACTGGTAGGGCGGTCAGAGCGACCGATTTACTGGTACTTCAACCTGGGATGGACCACCTACTTGAACACAAGAGTATGAGCTATACACGGGCGTGCAATGGCTATCAAGAGACAGCAGGCTCAGTCGTCGTGCGCGAGAGACAACGGACTAATGTTATTTACCTATCGAGAGACAGTGGGCTATGTACAGCGTCAGCTCGAGTAGGTACGAAAAGCAATCTAAAGTGGCTCACCTCAGTCGTCGTGCACGAGAGACAACGGACTGAGGTGGTCGCCAGTACATGCCTTGAACTAAATACTCGTCCAGGCAAAGTATCGTGACAAAGTGTAAGACATACAAGGGTGTGCTCGGGCCATGGTCATTGCACAAGCATGGGGTGAACAAGAGCAGGGTGGTCGTAGCACGACCTACAACAATAAGTGGCAAAATGCTTGACCTTGGGGGACGGAAGGGCTTTTGTAAGCATGTCAACAACCATTTCATCTGTAGGGCAAAAGATCAGATGAAGTTTCCCTTCGTCTATGATCCAGCGAATGAAGTGGAAGCGGATGTCGATATGTTTGGTACGTGCGTGATACTGATGATCTTTTGCAAGTGTGATAGCGGATTGATTGTCAGAGAAGAGTGTGGTTGCATCGTTGAGTGGTGCGAAAAGATCGGCGATGAGCATGTGCAGCCACAGCACTTCTTTTATGGCGTGTGTCGCAGCGACGTACTCGCTCTCCGTTGTCGAGAGCAACACGATTTCTTGCTTCTTCAAACTTCATGAGATGGCTCCTCCATCAATAAGGAAGGCATAGCCTGAGATGGCTTTGCAATCCTCGGCCATACTACCATCGGCATCCGTATATCTGAGCAACTGCTTCTTCTCGCCGCCGTAAGTCAACCACAGGTCCTTCATTCCACTAAGATACCTGTAAACGTGACGAACAGCATCCCAATGGGGCATGCCAGGGTTGCTAGAGAAGCAGGAGACGGTAGCGACAGCATATGAGATGTCAGGTCACGTACCGAGTATGGCATACATCAAGGAGCCGACAGCTTCGCAGTATGGAATGTGCTGCATAGCGGTGTATTCAGCACCGGTCGAGGGCGACTGGCTGGTGGTCAGTTTTACTTGTGGCTCCATAGGTGTGGACACAGGTTTGAGTTGGTCGAAACCGAAGTGACAAACGATTGAGTCAATGTAGGAACATTGTGTGAGGGAAATGGTTCATTCTGTGCGGTTCCGAGTTACTTCAATGCCGAGGAGCCAGTGTAGTTCACCTAGGTCCGTGACTTCAACGTGCTTGCAAAGTTGTGATTTGAGATCCACTACAAGATCTGGTGAGCTGGTCGCAATGGTGCAGTCGTCAACGTGGACAACAATGATTTTGAGCGATGTGCCTGAGCGCTTGACGAAAACGGCCTGGTCAACTTAACATTGTCGAAAACCAAGCTTGTCGACGAGGATTTCGACGAGTTTCTGATACCAGCGGCGGCCGCTTTGCTTGAGACCGTATAGGGTCTTGTGCAGTTGACAGACACGATGTGGGTGGGTCAGGTCAGCGTAACCAGGTGGCTGGCGCATGTAGATGCATTCACCGTCTGTGAGTTCTCCATTAAGATATGCGCCTTTGATGTCAACCTGGTGCAGCTCCATGTCCTGTTGTGCAGCCAACACAAGGACAGTTCGAATCGAGGCAAGCTTGGCAACAGGGGCATACATGTCGAAATAATTGATGCCCGGAACCTGTGAGAAACCCTGCACAACCAATCATGCCTTGTACCTGACGACATTTCCAGCAGCATCCTTTTTCGCGCAAAAAACCCATTTTGAGCCTATGAGGTTGGCGCCAGGTGGTAAGTCAACAAGCTCCCAGGTACCGGCTTTGTGCAGTGTGTCGAGTTCTTCTCGAATGCCTTGCTCCCACTGGGGCCATTCTGGGTGATGTTTTGCATCTGCAGTTGACGTAGGTTCGAGTGCTTCAGCTTCGGCCATGAAGTCATTTAGGGCCAGTGCAAGCTCAATCTCATCGTAGTCGTCTAGGACAGTGAGTATTTGGTCAGACTGACCCTCCCCCTCAAGCACAGATGGTCCTGGGTCAGGCTCAGGAACTTCTGGAATGGGGTCAGGGAGCTGTACTCCTCGTGGTGGAATGGGATCAGTGGCCTTTCCATTGATGATGTCAAGGACACGCTGAGAGGGTCGGCGAAGGCGTTTCGGGCAAGGTTCATTGACGGGGTCGTTGGTAGGTGGTGAAGGGCTGATAGGTGGTGCGGGAGATGGCTCGGACTTGGGCGGTACAGTCGTAGTAGTTGTAGGAGGAACGTGGTCAGCATTAATTTTATTTGGGAGTGGGACATACGCCTGTGTGACGTTGCCCAGTGGACTGTCTTCTTCCTCCCCCTCAACATGACACAGGGAAGGGTCCCAGTAGACGTTCCGTTCGACCGTGACCGAGCATTTGAACGGCCAGTAGACGCAGACAGCATACTCTGTTTGGTCATCAATTCCCACCCACAGTCCTTTTTCCACACGGCCACCTAGCTTGGTCCCTTTCTCCGTTCATACGAAGACTTCAGAACCCCACTCATGCAATCGGCTCAAATCGGAGACCTTGCCGAAAGCGACCTCATACAGGGTGAGGCCATTAAGAGATTTGGTGGGTGTTCGATTCTTCAGCCAGACAGCGTGACGAGCTGCCTCACCCCACAGGAATTTCGGCAAGCCACTAGCATGGAGCATGGCACGAACTCGTTCGAGGATCGTCCAGTTGAGTCACTCAGCCACACCGTTGTGCTGAGGGGTATCGTGAGCAGTGAAATGCTGCACAGTACCTTGGTGCTGCAGATAGAGGACGAAATCCTTGCCCTGATACTCTCCTCCGCAATCCGAGTGAAGGAGTCTTACTTTTGCTGCAAGCTGGCGATCGAGCCAACTTTCAAAAGCTTTGTATGTGGTAAATGTTTCGCTTTTCTGGCGGAGTGCATACATATAGGTAAGCCGAGTGTGGTTGTCCGTGAATGTGACATAGTAGCGTTTTCCACCTAGCATTGTAACAGGAGCGGGTTCCCAGACATCAGACCAAACGATGTCGCCAGTTGTCTTGGCACGCTCGCCTTGGTGTTCTTTTGCAACTGGCTTTCATGTCCCCTTGGCATAAATGCACGACTCGCAGAAGGTACTGCCATCCTTTGAATCGTCGAACTTTAAACTAACCAAACCTTGTTTGGCAAGGCGATGAGCTGCAGATGGCATGATATGTCCAAAAAGCCGATGAAGCTCCATTACGGTGAGCTTCTCGGTGGCAGCACTGGCCATTTCGTGGTCATGGATGATGCGATATAGTCCTTTGAGGTACGCGGGATCCTTCCAATCGTTTCTCCATCTGATCCCTGGATGGTGCAGTATCCATCTGCGAATGTCATTGAGAAGCCGAGCTCATCGAGACGACCAATAGAGACCAGGATATAGCCTACTTCAGGTGAGTAAAGGACTTTGGTAAGTCAAAGGCGAGACACTTCGTGTCCGTTTGGGATTTCTATGATCATGTCGCCGACTCCAGTTGCACTGAAGGTCTGGTGATTCACAGTGGTGAATGGCTTCGAGGGAATGTCTGTGAGACCCTCAAAGCGGTCGTGATATGGGGAGATATGATGTGTCGTTCCGGAGTCATAAAGCTCTACGTGGCGTGATTCGGTGCGCGGCAGCCCATCAGTAATTTTTAGGGCCATATCTTTGTCATCTGAGTCAGGGTCTGCTTTGTCATCATATCCATCACTGATTTCTTCGTCGGTTTCGGCAGGGAGCAGTCCAGGGATCGATTCGTCATCACTGGATTCGTCAAAGACTCCGAACACTCCGTCTTTGTCATCTGAATCAACAGCGGCAACATGCGCACTGCTTTCAGCATTCTGAGGTCCGGTCTTCTTCTGCTCTTTATCAGCATCCTTTGTCTGATTTCGCAAATAGTGATGGGGGGATTTGTGCTGATCAGAACCACAAACCTAGCAAAGACCAGAGCTCCTCCTTCTGCCATTTCCGGGTCGAGAGGATCCTCGGTAACCCCTTCCACGGCCACGGCCCCGAGAAGTATTAGCAGGGGTGGTGACCATAGCCTCGTCCTTTGAGTTGTCACGATCCTTCGAGTTCCCATCGTGGCAGGAGGTGTTGCAGGCTTTTTGACGCTCGGCCTCCTCAATGATGATTGAGATCAAGGTATCCGGCATGATGGTTTTTGCAGTGCTGTAGAGACAGGCAGCAGCAAGTTGACTCGAAGCGAAATTCGCAAGGGAGTTGAGAAGGGAACAAATGATTGTCGAGCGGTAATCAGTTTCGTCAATGGTAACACCGATGGCCGCTAATTCTTCTCACTTCGTTCGAAGACCGTCGAGGAAGTGGCGGACTTCCTGGTTCTTCGGAAGACGGGACTCAAGGAACTGGGTGCGCAAGTCCGTTTGCGCGTACGCACCCTTCTCGGTATATTCTGTAATGATCACATTCCACATATCGGCAACGGACCTGAGGCTTTTGATGTGCAGAGCGGTTGAGTCGGGGATACGTTGGATGAGGAGATGCTTCGCAAGGCTCTCATCTTTGACCCATTTGTTCACAGTGGCAGTTTCCTCGTCAGTCGGGGCTGAGGAGACAGGAGGATGGGTCGAAGTACCATCGAAGTGACCCCAGAGCTCCTTGGCCTCAACAGCGACCTGGAAACGGAATGAAAAGATCGCCCAGTTCGTGCCCTTGACATCGAGCTTGGGCACGTTGCTGGGGAACATATCGGTCATGACAGGGATGGTGGTAGACATGGTGATGAATGAACGCAGAGGTTCAGCGTGGGCTCAATAACCTATGATCTATACACGGGCGCGCAACGGCTATCGAGGGACAGCGGGCTCAGTCGTCGTGCGCGAGAGACAGCGGACTAATGTTATTTACCTATCGAGAGACAGCGGGCTACGTACAGCGTCAGCTCGAGTAGGTATGAAAAGCAATCTAAAGTGGCTCACCTCAGTTGTTGTGCGCGAGAGACAATGGACTGAGGTGGTCGCCAGTACATGCCTTGAACTAAATACTCGTCCGGGCAAAGTATCGAGACAAAGTGTAAGACATACAAGGGCGTGCTTGGGCCATGGTCATATGCACGAGCACAGGGCGAACAAGAGCAGGGTGGTCATAGCACAACCTACAACAATAAGTACAACTTAGAAAGGATAAACATACGCGGAAAACAATATGTAGCAGCGCGCGTTGGTTTTGATGTGGTCCGATGACGTTTGAGGTTGTGCCCGAGCTTGCTCCAATTCCAACATGAATACGTCCGAGGGTCAGAAGATTAGATAACAAAGAGGTAAGTCCGGAGATATGATGGAGTTCAAAAGTGGAAGGGTGGAGTTGTACTTAGAAAAATATCTTGATGAGGGAGAAATGGATCGGATCGTTACAAAGCTGTGTTCATCATCCCAACTTGATCATGCTCTTCTTAGAACACTATATCATTGCCTTTGTGATCCTCTGAAACCATGCATGGCTGCTAGTTGGCTCAAACTCTCCGGAATTGCTTTTCAGATCCCCGAGTTAGATTGTACCTTGAATCCGGACTCTGAAACAAAAACCGGCATTGTATATTGCACCACGGCGACTGCTTTTGGGGAGATCAAGATCCACACAGCTGAAGATCTCTCTGGGATGATGGATTTCTACCTCGTCCACCCATGGACCCACCCTTTGCTTGACCAAGAATTCACGGACGGCACGTCTAAACTTGACAAGACGACGCAAGCACTTTGACTACTGGCTCATCTCGGACAACCATTCGGAGGGCTCTTGTTCCAGTAGTTGTCACAAACGGAGCACAAGCAGGTCGCATCAGACAGCTTGATCATGGTACAGATCAGCGAGGAGGTATCGCTCGCTGAGTTGATAAAGAATGTGTCCAAGATTGAGGTACAGTAGATCAGATCGAGCTTGGCAATCAAGGGGATGAGTCGTTTTCTTTCGTATCATTATAGAACACTTGTATTCTGGGTGCGAGCAATGCTTGGGTGCGTTCAGTGGGTATGTCTGAAGACGGGACTAGAGTCACGACTGGGTTATAACGGTCTGTCTGGTCTTGGAACAGTCATTTCACAGCAGATACATATGTGAAACTGAGATACACACCATGCAACCTCACTTCATTATTGTATCATAAGTTAAACAAAGTCATTATGTTCGTCGTGTGAATATAACGAAATTCAGGGGCTATACACTGAGTCACTAGCCCAGATCCTCAATTGAAACACCGTCCTCTTCACATCTTCACAGCGATCGGCCCGTCGACGCCACCTCTCCAAGAACGCGGATGATCTACACTGCGCGTCCCTTTATTATCATAACATAGCTTAGCTTATCATAGTCTTAATCAAACCGCATAAATACGACGAAAAGAACGAGGGTCCTCAACCGAAATGCCATTACATGCCAACGCCAATGCGCCGCCCAAATGGCAGCATTCGAGCCACCCCTCGTCGCCATCCCAGGCCCCATCCCCGTATTACTCAACGAACACGCCCGCTTGAGTGCTGCCAACTCAATCAACAACTGAGTGCATTCCATCAAGAGGGTGTTCGTCGTCGCAGTTGAGCCAGATGGCGGCGACGTGCTCGTGTGGTTCTTCCTTGTCATCGTCAGTGGAGCCAACACCAATGCATCCGTACAGGATCCAGTCTGACCTTGTGAACTCCCAGGCACCGAGAATGATGGTGGAGATGGTGTGTACAAAAGAGAACGATCGCACTGACGAGGCAGAGCCGTATCCACTCTGTCCACCGCAGCGTGGTGTGTCAACATCGCAGGGAGCTGGGGACACCGTAGTGGACGGGGTTTTGCAGGTGTACTCGTGTTGTTGAGCACCGTGAACGACACGTCGAATGGTGGGTCTGGGTCTGTGGGGGGAGAGGGCAGGGAGGGTGGCGGGGACAAGCATGTAGGCGAGCGTTTATATGTGGGTGACGGTGGTGTGGACGGTGAGGGTGGAGGTGACATACGACAAGGTGTGTGTGGTCCGACCTCTGGATGCAAACACCATTGGGATGTTGCTGGCTGAGTGTAACTGTATGGAGACAGAGGATGCGCACTCGCGTTGAAAGTGCATGATCAAGAATGAACATAGGAGGTCGCAAATTGGCTTAGTTCAGTGACAGAGTCGACGGGTTCAATCCATCCGCTGAGACGGATGCGTCGGGGTGTTGGGGTGGGAGGTTCATATAGATTGTCTACGTCCTGCTGGTCGTGTGAGGCAGACAGGTCAAAGGACGTGGAAGGTCCTGCCAAGGCGCGGATGTACAATGGGTCCACAAGTTCATGTATACAGTGTGGACGGAACATCAGTGGTCAATCGTCGTCTTCTTCCGCATTCTGGATCATCCGAAGAGGGTCGTATGTCTGTATTGTATCCTGCAATGCCTCCTCAAACTTGTTTGGGTCGTCACGGGCATTGGACACGCTGGTGCGCGACGAGACACTTCATGCGTGGATAGAGAGGTCCATGCCTGTCGTGGCAGATGCGGAGAGGGAGGGCTTGGGAGAGTGGATGAGAGGGTGATGAGGAACATCTGTGATATGCGAGAGGGCTGAGAAATTGGCCTTGGTAGCTGCATTGGCGTCATCGATGGAGGTAGAAGGGTGTGGAGACTGTGACTTTTGAACGGAAGAGGGTCTGAGGAGGAGAGATGTAGAAAAGTCAGCCATTTCACCTTCGCCCTCTTCAGTGCCGTATGAGTAGTGATTCGAGTACAGTGAGCGCTGATGTGAGGGTCGACGCGACGATTTGGTACATGGCAAGATACCTTTTTGATGGGCGAGCCAGCAGAGAAGCTCACCAACAAAGATGGTCTCTTCCCAACCGCCATTGGCAAGTTGCTCCGGATTGACCTTGCCGAGACCAATTTCATTGACCCAACCGTCAATGCTGACACCACCTGCACCGCTCAGCATCGAGTCGTCTGTATTGGACACAGCGTCAGATGATGAACCACCACGAAGGACGTCACACTTGAGGACGTCCAAGAGGACGAGCATGGCACGGGCTTTGGCATCACACGTGTGGGACTGGCGAACAGCGGTGGGGATAGGAAGACGAGCGCTGTTGAGGGATTCAAAGATGGCAAGGAGAAGTGAAGATGTGAGATCGATTGGATGGTCGATAGAAAAAGGGAGTGCGAGTACAATTAGAAGAGCGTTGATGGAAGAAAGAAACGTTGGTGAAAGCAACATAATGATGGTGTGGATGTGATAAATGTGGCAGTGCAACCCTGTTTGTTGTAGTCGACGATGTTTGGGTACGTCGAGATTCCCATCAACACTGTTCAACTCAAATCATCCACACTTGAACCCGCTAAAAAAAATATTGACCTTGTTGCCCGACATGGCCCGGTCATCGTCCAGAATGTCCCGAGCAGCCTTGGAGCCACTCTTGCCCACCAAGACCACCTCTGCCCTCATCCCGCAAATGCTCCTCTCCCCTACACCCACCTTGAACACTGCCAGCATCATCTTATCTGCCATTGCCACACCGAATCCTCGCTCGTCGCCTCATGTGCTTCTTAGCACTCGAGACCCACTCTCAGTTCAAATCATGACTGCCAATTTTTGTCGCTTCGTGTTCCGTGTCAGTCCCCTATTTTGGCTCCAGGATCGCATCAAAGAAATTGTGTTGTGGAAAAAAGGCTAGAAACGCACCACCGCCTGGCTTGCTGTCTATGGCTTCTTTTGTGTGTATTTTTGTTCTCCTCGCACTCAAATATTCATGTGAATTAGGCTACTTTCCCCAAATGGCACTGCTAATACCACATATTGTACTACTCGCCGTCATGCTTACTTACTACCCCGATCCTGGTGTTATTAACGTCAGTGAGGGGATGGCCAACCGGCAAGCCAACATACAGGGCATCCAGAATCTCATGGGTGCCTTGTGAGTATGTTTGTCTATGGCCGTTGCTCGACTGACTGCATGTACTCTAGGTCGGGCATGCACGATGCCATCGTACCCTTGCTCTGCTTCTTAGTGGCCCTGTAAACACCACCTGTGCTGATGCCATCCCAACCCAAGTCGCACACCAGGTTCTCTTCCGTGTCTTCATGCAACCCCACACCATCCAACGATCAAACTTGTCGCACGCCCGGTGACCTAAGTGCCCCACCTACTCAACCTCATCACCCTTTACTCATTACCACTCTTGTCACCTTCCTTCTCCTCATTCCCCTTCTCATGACTGACCTCCTTCCCCTCTGTCTACTCTTTTTCCTCGCTGGTGCGGATACTGTATGCACCCTCTACCCTCGCTTCAGGGGCTTTCTCTCACTCAAATCAACTATACTCTCTGGTACAGGACCAGGCCTCTCATTCCAACTCCTCATCCAGGAACCTTATATATCTAACCTCTTTTCTTTTCTGCTCCACGCATTCCCTTTCTCCCCCTTCGTCTCGTCTCGCATCCATCTCCCAACACACACTCCATCCTTTCTTCCACACATGTACATTTACATTCACCCTTACTCCCCGTGACATTCTTCTCTTTATACACCGCCTGATCGGTAACGACAGACTCGACGACACCATTTGGAACACGCCACTCTCATGCGTCAAACTCTGGGAGAACAAACGCTGGATCCAGGACGTGCCAGAAGCCAAACGGTGCAAGTCTGCGGTCATGTTCATATGCGAAGGTGAGGAAGACGGTGGTGAAGACGATGCAGCATCAATATCATCCAGTGCAACAGTGACACCAACGACAGCTACGGAGTTCACAGACATGATAAAAGTCATGGGCATGGTGGGGACATGGTCCAAGGCGAATTTGAAACCGAACAAACGGGTAGGGTGGACAAGAGGCAGGGACGGCTGGAGTGGTTTCGGTGGCAAAGTCAGGTGCGCATGCCATCCCTCCCTTGCTCCACTCATGCTCATGCCCCCTATACACAGCAGCAACCTCATGTCTTCGCTCTCTTCCGGATGGTTGTTCGTCGAGACCGAAGGCTGGCGCACCGACCTGGTTGCAGCGTGGGCCGTCGAGGGGGGCACACCATGTACAAGCATATGCGTGGGGGCCAACGAAGGTACATGTCCCTATGCACGTCATCCTGTTTCACTCGCTTCTGATACTTGGTTCGCACGTCGCCCTTACTCTCCTTCGTGCACCAACACAGACGGATGGACATACACCACTGACATGTGGATGCATCCTCAGCCGGACATGCATCTGCAGGATGGATGGGTAATGCATCAACGAAGATGCTGAGGGACTGCCATGGCCATCTGCTGTCTGGGTTGAGTAATCAAGAGGATGCCTAGGAACAACGCTGGGACCACCCAACGTTCCTCGTTTCGCAGATGCAGGAGCGCAGCTACAGCGTCCATTTGGGTTTGCTTCACCAAAGCTTGATGGTTTTGGTGCCATGTCATCTGTTGCCCCGTAGGTTCGTGTTGAGATTGGATCGATATGACAGTGCATTTTGAATTCCACGGGGTTATATTTATTGTGCTGTGCTTATTGTGTTGTCTAGCGTAATAATGACTTCCGTGACCTTCAATACCTTGCGCATGCCAGTGACACTGATATCCTTTGTCGGGTCACATTTCGAGACTACAAAGTATACGCCCTATGTAGCTGGAAGTATCAAAATACATTATGACACCACCCTTTGAGAGTCAAACTATCCCAGGTAAAAAAACGGAAGTAACTAAGGGTAATTCGGTCTGCTCAGGTATACATCAGTATTGAAAAGAGCCCAGTCATTGCTCAAAAAGTGCACTTGATCCTTTTCAGTAAGATATCCTGCATCGGATTTTACCCACTCTGGCCTCCAGCACTCCCAGGCTGCTGGTAAAGGTGGGGTGCATGCATGTTCCTTGCTGTAGGTGGTGAGTTGTTTGTTGTACGCGTCATCAGAGGTGTCTGATTCCAGCCTCTCTGCAACACCGGCACCCTGCTTCTGCCAATTGTGAATGTACTCAATCCAATTGGTGTCATCATCCACGACAGTATCATCAGTAACTGAATCGTCGTCGTTGTCGTCAGATCATTGGAAGGGAAGGAAAGCTCGTTGTTGTCCTCTGGCATAGCGGCCACCGGAGACCCCACTGCCTTGGGCTTGAGAGCGTGTGGCACTCCTGAGTCCCTCACGTCTGGGAGGAGGTCCACATTGCAAGCAATCTTCCACTTCAAATGGAGTATTGAACTTGTTTGGTTTCCTGGCAGCGTTAAAAAAATGATCAGGTACTTGGACTGTCGTCCATGCTTGGTATAACTGTAGTACAGTGAGAAACATGGACACCGCATTGTCCTTCTGAGGAACCCTTTGGTCAAGGAGAACTTGCATCCACGTTGTAGGAGCTGACTGCTCCTTACGTTTGCAGAAGCCATTTTTGGGTCCTTTCAGCATTCCCTATCATCCTTCAAGATAATCCTCTATGCTCCATGTCAATCTGCTTGTGATCTTAGTCCAGTTAGTCTGCTGGTTCAATCTGGTTAGTCCAGTATTTAGTCTGGTATTTTCCAGTTTTGAGTCCGGTTTTTCTACTATTTCTCATTTATCTTCATCCCTTCTACTCATATAAGCTCATGGCATGTTGCTAGAACTAACTTGCCTTCCTTTACACCACTTTGTCTACCGGAATTTAGCCATTTCTTCTAGTTTATATCTCAGCTCACTTGGTTTCATTGACACGACTTAGACTGTCACATTTATTCTGATTAGATTCTATCTCATTTCATCTCCTTGTTACCATTGACAGTAGCACATGTGCGCTGTCTAGTTTATTTACATCAGTGCCTGAGTCATGGGTAT
>JBBPTW010000212.1:0-22172 GCA_038094575.1 Phylloporus cf. nigrescens | reverse complement strand
ATAAGTACAGGCAAAAATAAATAAACACCCAGATGATCACATAGTGGGATGCGAGATCATGTCCATTCCGATGAAACCCTCTAAACTAAGCTACTAGAGAATGATATGTAGTACAGACAACGTCGCATGCAACTCCAACGTCTAGGATTGCGCATGCCCTCCAGGCTCCCACATGCCACTTGCCTCAGGATATAACTCGTGCACCACCTCGTCCGCTATTGCTGCTTCATGATCATCGGTCCCTTTGACTTCCTCCCCACAGGTCCCTTGGCATCACTCACCGATAACAGTATCACAGACACATCCGGTGTGGCACCCCCCACTGACGATGTCCCATCCACTGCACTCTCCACCACTGTTTCCTCTCTCCCAACCCCCCGAGTCCCCACCGATGCACCAACAACACTCTCCCTCTCCTCAATGGTGTTCACCACCTGGTCCTCTTCGCGTGAACCCATTTCCCCTTGATCTGGCTCAAACCTGGTAACACTCTTCGACCCTCAGTACTCCTTTGCAAACATGTTCTTGCCGGGCTTGGGAACGATCCCAGACGGAACAAACGTGTTCACCTTGGGCACGACCGGCCGTTGGACGTTGTCCACAACAATCGGGGCCCATCCGCCAGGTTCACCACCAATCGTGGCTACTGGAGCCACCTTGTCCTGTACAGGCGCCAGGACACTGTTGCACTCCGAATACTGTACAGAGACCCAGTCAGCCTTGGTTCCAATTCATTGATAAATAGCAACTCACGTTATCGTAGAATTTGTTGCTGTGAATAGGTGATAAGCCTCTAAAGGGAAAGCAAGACAAGAGATGCACCAAGCAAAGTCTCATGTCCTCACCCACTTTGCACTCAGACACTGTCCCTTTGTCCACAGAGTTCCATATGTCAGTGGGCTAAATTTTGAAAAGTTCCATAACGCCAGGATGGCGAGCACGGCTGCGATTTGAAGTTGAATTCTGGGCTCCAATGTCAATGTTGCAAAGTCAAAGATGGTGCAATGGCAGGTCACGTGACACAATCAACGATTGCATCCAAGGGGGCTTCGACTTTGTCTCATGAGGTGCTTGACAGTTTTCAGGGTGTCCGTTGTCCAACGATCATCGCTGGCCATACATAGTGAGATTCGCAGCTTACAAACCGCGTGACAGAGCGCAATTGTCCAGCTTTCCATAGGCATTATCCAGCCTCCTGCAAGATCAGTGTGAGTCCAGGTCTTGGGATTTCTGGAAGTGGTAATATATTCCCACAATTATGGGAGGCGAGAAACCTTATGATCAATGGCTCTCTTCTGGTCCAAACCGCTCATGCAACTGAGTTCTGGTTATTACGGCTGACTGGCGTCACAACCCATGCTAGTTTCAGAGTTATTCATCTCAACATTCTTGGTGGGTGGCTGTTCTCACACGTTCTTGCATGATGACTGTGAAATATTTGCTGCTGATCACATGACACCACCTCTTGTATGCAACGAACATGGAATGGGATGGCCAATTGATCAGTGAAACTGGGACAACTCTATTTATTACATGCCAGCGATCGCACCTTGCCTACAAATATCCTAGCACTATGTCACGGCTGCTATATTAAAGGTGGGCGGATTAATGTCAGAACTCCATGCAGCTTTCCCATCTTCTTCGTGATCATTCCGCCTCTAGAATACTTTGTCTCCCTGCAATATCGTTTGTTGCAATGGCAATTTTGGCTGCTGGAATACCCCAGCCCACCAGGGAGGGGACCGGGATCGCAGTCCCGATTGCCAAAGGTTCTGGGTTCATGAACACTGATCAGACTGTCGATATTGAGGCACTGAATGCTCACATCAAATCAGTTGAGAGGCATGTTCTGTGCAGTGTTGCATTGCACTTCGCATTTACTTAGTGACCATTTCTAGTAAGTTTTATCTTGGCTTCCATAATTATGAGAAGAATACTGGGACAAAGCACCCCCTCACTCCAAAGGGAAAACGTGAAGCCAGTGAGCCCTTGACAAGCTTCGTTAATGCGCGCTGGTACGGGCCTATTTTGGTCGGTACCCCCCCGAAACCCTTCACCGGTAGGTCAACTCATGCCTCAAAATAGATCTATACCTCAATTTTCTTGCAGTGGTAGTGGATACCAGATCCAGGTATGGTTTTGCTGCTTAGCAGTGCGCTGTTCCGTTAAATCCAAGATAGCGACCTTTTCTTACCAGGGCGTGGCTGTTTGACTTGCAGTGGTCACACCATCTGGGACCCTTCCTTGTCCTCGACTTCAAAAGATCTGGGAACGTCGGTACAGCTACCATTTGGGGATCCATCAGATCCGTCTTCTGTTGTGGTTGAAGAATACACTGATACTGTGTCTATCGCCGGCTTGATTGTACGTTCTGCCAGCCTGTATATTATGATCATTCTTGACAGAAAAGCAGGCCGCAAATCAGACCCTTGGCGCTGCGAAATCGTACTCTATCAAAATCCCTGCAGACGGTCTGATAGGAATGGCATTCCAGTCTATGTCGGGTTTCCATGCCAGCCCTGTCTTCCAAACCCTCCTCTCTGAAGGTCAAGTAACCGATCCGGCGTTTTCATTCAAGCTCTCGTCCTCTGGCTCCGAGCTATATATTGGTGGATCAAATCCCAAATTGTACACTGGCGATTTCTCATATACCCCTGTAACCCACCAGGTGAGCTGAAATGCTGTTATACATGGGTGTGGGCTAATATTGGGAGTTCAGGGCTGGTGGGAGGTGAACATGGACAATGTTTGGGTTAACGGCCAGACCGTGCTGAGCAACGTGGATTCTGTCATTGACACTGGTACCCCCCTCGTTGTTGGCCCAGCCTCTCAAGTATCTCAGCTGTATAGCACGTTTGGTGGCAAGGCTGCACCGAACATCGGCCCCGGCATCTACACCTGTAAGTCCAGTTCGGAGTGCACACCGGTGTTGTTTAAACTCTCTATAGTTCCATGCAATTCCTTCCCAGTTATTAGCCTCACTTTCGGAAGCAAGACGTTCCCGATCTCGGCCCTCAATCTTGGGCCCAATCTTTTTGACTTGTCCCAGTGCGTCAGTGGCCTCGTTGCGAACCAGTATATCTGTAAGTTTTCCTATTGATCAGACCTCATCGTTTTCCGCTGACCCCGTCTCCCTATCCCCAGCGTTCTGGATCATTGGAGATGTTTTCCTCCGTGGCGTGTACACCAAGTTTGACGTGGGTAATTTAAGAGTCGGATTTGCGAATCTTGCCTGAGCGTTGAGAAGCGTAGTATATTTCCATTTCGACCACCTTTTGAGTGTAACTGAACCATCTTTTTTTTGACTGGTTGAGTTTCTTTCGCCATGTAATGATGTTTTTTCTCGGTTATAGTGATATGTTGGTAGCCGTGACTTTGAAATGGATATCCGGTCATTGGCATTACCTCGAATCAAGAGATTCAGACAGCGTGCAAGACATATCCAATCGCCTTTCTCCGTCTCTGTCTGGGATAGATTAAATCTTGGAATGTACCCAAGTCTCTAGGGAAAGACACATTTTGCAATCTTATCGGGATAGAAGCAGTGTACTAGGGTTATATATGAAGACACTAGTATTTGAAAAGAACACGTGGAATTCGAATATCCATCCATGACACAGTGTGTGACCACAAGAACCACGTAGAAACTATGCAACTGATCTGTCCACTGAAGTACATATTGTATGCGTACTAGTCGTCTCAAAGAAAGCAGGGGTGGGCCATCGAGGATGCCCGTGATGAACTGATCTGCAGCATGAAATGACGACACTGTACCAAATGCAACATCTTCCTCGCGCCACGATACCACGTTTTCTCTGCAAACGATGAACCGTGTGTCATGCACCTCTCTATAGACCTCTGCCACCAAAAGTGGAAATTGTTGCATGACAAAAGACCATGCCTGACATACATTGGCGATAGACTCCTATGTCATTGGGTCGTGTGCCAGCCCGCAGGTGCATGATGGTGTCGGCTGTGCCGTTGAAAATGTTGTCCTGGTAGAAAAAACCCTCCATAACACCAAGCTCCCGTTCCCAAATTTGCTATCCCAGTTACCAGTCTGCTTGTGTCTAAGTCATACCCAGGAAGAAGAAAGTTGGAACTGAATGTGAATAACCGAACGGGCCATCCCCTGATGTACTTCCTCATCTTTATAGGCATAGCTCCCAATTGGACCAGTCTTGTGCAGGTGGGTGTATGTGCGAATTTCTGGTTATCGGTTAAGTTTGAGATATTAGGGCTGGCAGGCCGTTCACCACCGAACCCGGTCAATGATCAATCAGAGACTCTGAACATTGACATCGCACTGACCACCCACCGGCCCCAGAGGTGAAGGTTCGTGAAAGCGTTTCCTCGACGAACCGAGAGCGCGGGGCCGGACATCCAAACCTGGCGTGCACCGATGTGAATGGTTCCCACAGCGACCTATGTCATGGAAAGGGACAAGATGCAAATTGATCTGGCCGAGCAGTTTGTTTCGCGGTTGCTGATACTTCCAGGCTCACATGGTTGGATGCGCTTCGGATGATTATAATACATACAAAAGACGATAGGCGTTGCTGGTAATCGCAATAAGCCCGTGGATGCACTCATGCGCCAGTGAAACAAGGTACTCGCCCAGCTGGTGACACATCCACCTCCAGAGACCGCAGTCAAGTGGGCAAAGGTCGTAATATACATGCATTTAAGTATGCTCGTGGGGCTGTTTCTGGCAAAGTACTTATGGCTAGACAGTTGATTCAGAGGTTCCCATTGCGACAAGAGTCATGCCGACAAGTCAAAAAATTGTCTCTGTTATTCGCCTAGGCCCTGGAAATAGTCGGATTTGGGGAAATGTATGAGCACAAGCCGAGCCGTTCAGATCTTCGTGGAAGCGGATAAAGTAGGCCCGAACGTTCTGACCTCGGAGGCGACCTGCTCACACCGCAATACGGGATTTACCGCAGCCGCTGATTCAGCATCGGGCTTCGCCGGTGTTGGCGTGACCCCGTTTCTCTAGTGGCTCCGGTGTTCTTTTCGCGCCCTTCCCTTCCGAGGGGTTGGCTATGGAACTGCAGCACTCTTTGGCAACCAAGAGTCTTTATTTCGTGTTAGTTTCCTTGGACCTTCTGTACATGGGACGTCACGCCTTCGTCTGGTCTATCAGGTTCATCAAATCTCGGTTCTTCGCTGCTTCGGTCCCGGCTGTCTGTCATAATCGCTTTCATAATTTTACGTCTTCCTGATGTGTTGCGTCAGCACGTTATGACCGCATCACTGATATGTCGCTCAAACCAGTGTAAGGTTCTGTTCCAGCCGGCTGCGACTAGGAGGCATCCTAGCATTATTGTTCTTTGTATGTGCATTTTCGCAGAAGGGCAGTGATTTTCGGCTGTGACTGACTATGTTCCCCTTGGCCAGACTGCCAGTAAGTCCAGGGTCACTCCTTTTGGTATTCTCAGGGCTGCGCTGCCTTATGTAGTCCTGATCATATGATTCCCACCCTACTGAACGAACTCAACGGTTGCCGCCAACCCACACTGCAGAACTACACCCGTCAGACACTCATGCAACAAGGTAAACATTGTCATCCTTGGTCCCACTCTAGACCTGAGCCTATAAGGCAAGACTAATCCCGCTCGGAGCCTTTCTGGAAACCACGGCATATTTAGAGTCTGATTCATACTGTCTTCTTTCTCGTTGATTCTCGGGGATCACACATTGATTGATTCTTTCTCTGAGCAGACACCGCACCTGAATCTCCGTCGAAACTAGACGAATGGCGTGAGTGATGGTGACGTCTGCAACAGACTACGCGCTTAACAAGTTCTTTTCAGCAACTTTTCTCGATGAGGAGCAATCGAATGTGGGTGCGGAGGTATTCTTCAACTTAGAAAAGTGAGTTATTCACGATTGTATGTCAACGACTTATCTCGCCCTAGACGGGTAAGGAATCTCGACAAAGAGGTATGTGACGTCAAATTTCACTTGCTGGTTCTGATCCATCCCAGCTCTGTGAGATCCCAACTGCCGTCTCCCAGCTGGGAGGCTCAGTCGCGATATACTCCTCCGCATTCAGGTTACGCGAACGATTGATGAAGATTTTGTTTCTGTTCCGAGAGAACGCTGCGCTCTTATACCCTCGCAAAATTGAACGGAAACCTCCCGGGGTCCTTCGCCGACCAAATCTCATGGACAAACGGCGGCGAGTCGCCTACCGTGGACAGCTTGGACGCATTGCGGGGCTAACCTCAGAGGAAAGCTTGAGGCTCGATATACTCCCGGATCAGTTCGAATGTTTTGCCGAAGACATTCTAACACTACTCGATTCTCTCAACGAATTTCCAGAGTTCACTAATGAGGCCATTAACCAATTAATGGAGGAGTTTGATGCTGACTTGATGGTATGTCTTGTATCGCTGAGTTTACTCACCTAACTTGGCATCTAGTACTGGGCGTCATGTCTGTATGGTTGCAAGAGTCAGCGTTGGCATATGATGATCCTCCCGCGCTCAGACTGACGTGATTTTCTCATCCAGGTCAGTTTCGTTGTCAAGGCGTGCAACGCTACATACACGATCTCATCCCAGAGTTTGGCGATCACATCGATAATATTACGGGGACTCTATCTATGTTTGTTAAGATTGGTGAGTGTAAGCATATTATCGGAATCCACCCCGCTGCTAT
Organism: Phylloporus cf. nigrescens; assembly: GCA_038094575.1. NCBI lineage: Eukaryota > Fungi > Basidiomycota > Agaricomycetes > Boletales > Boletaceae > Phylloporus > Phylloporus cf. nigrescens. The sequence continues at coordinate 15,506 of JBBPTW010000212.1, read as the reverse complement.
GTTCCAAAGGTATCCCAACGATCAGGTCTCATCAGCAACATGACGCATCGAACACGTTGAATATGTCGACATTGGCTACGTTCTTTTCCGCAGTCACCGCTTCCATGTTGCAGACTTCGTACAATCAGACCGGGCATGTGTTGGGGGATTGCGTGAATGCTTTTTGGTTTTCGTCCCTGGTACTCAGTATTGCGGCTGCACTGAATAGTCTCCTGAAGTTGACCTGGCAACAAGCTGTGTAGTAAGTCTTTCGGTTCGGTTCATAGTCCGCCAATCCACTAATTGACATCATTGAGTCGCTCCCCTCGAAGTAGAGTCCCGTGGTGGGTTCTTGTCTGGATCAAGCGGTCCCCTCTAGTCTGCCTAGTGATGTCCGTTGTGTGCTTCTCCGCTGGGCTCGTACTCTTCACGTATTCGTCTAGGCAGGTACGCAGACCTGTGCCACTGTTGCTATGCTTACATTCAGCTGCTTTTATTAGGCGCGCGTAACCTCAACGATTACCACAATTCTGATGGCGAGTTTGCCCCCTTCATTGCTCCTAATTCTGGTTTCTTACACGTATAGATAGGGTATCACGTCTCTGGGTCTTGTATCTGGGACCGTTTGGTTTGCATCGGAACGATTGGTATTCATTCGACATAAGGGACAAAAGTTACTCGCAGAAGCAATTTCTGAAGTGACCCATTGTCTGGGAGATACATTGATTGCGAGAGCCATTCGCGCCCCTCTGGAGTGGTGCATTGTGCATACCGCTGATGCACGAGCATACTTCAGAAGCCCCGATCAAAGCATGGATCTACTCCCAATAGTAGAGCCCCCTCAGTCGGACCATTCACGTCCTCCGCCGTATGACCCAGGACGTACTGCATTTGTACCCAAATCCGAGGCTACCTTCTCAGCTCGCCCAATCCCCACCGAAAACGTGTCTCGCATTGCAAGACAGCCCGAAGAGGGCATAGAGAGCCATGATCCCGGGGTGTCACTGCATGGGGTGAAGCTGAGCGGAGCAATCAGCAAGTTGAGGAGTCTAGAAGTATCCCAGGAACTGGACGTTCACGAAGCCATTGTTGAACATCTTCAATTCTCACCAAATGGAAAGTACTTGGCCACTCTAAGGTGAGTTGCGGTAGGCGCTGGTGTATAACTGTCTAACGATGCAATCAGCTGGGATAAAACATCAGTCATATTCCGCGTAGGGGTGAGCTGTCTGATGAAACGAGGTTATCTCAAGATTGATCAGCTACTCAGAAAAACCTTACCACCCACCGCGTTCTCGCGCACGATCGAGGGTTTATCCACCAAGTGGCCTGGTATGGTACTAATTTTCCGATCTATCGCTGTCGGACTCATACTTGGACTAAGGTCTCCGGATGGCAGAATACTTCTTGCTCGACTTACAAGTGGGGTGAAAGTGTGGTCTGAGGTGCGTTCATATCCTTCCCCATTCTCAGATTTCTTGATGCGTTAAGTAGGATAGTATGCACCGAAGGACGATAGACCGACAAAACAAGGTCCAGTTAATCTTATGGCTTCCCACGGGAGACGGTAGGTGCCCTAGGTGTTGATGAGTTGGCTTAGTACTGACGATTATGACTAGCATTCCTCTCCGTTGAGGGAAATGATGTCATAAAGCTGGTACGCGTCCTCACTTCACGTCGGCCACCCTCCTGTTAACGTGCTGTTTCTAGAATCTGCTCGGACAAGTTCTAGATTCTTACCATTTTGGACATATTCGGTTAACCAATGTTGTGGTGACACCGGACTCCAGCCGATTAATCGGCGCTGGGCCCTCGATAACATTGCCCTCTGGACCCCAGCCAAGCAGACACACCAGAGTTGAGAAGTTGATCATTGGTATGTATCATCCTGGCACATTGCATTTCATGCGGTTATGACTCTTTTAGTGTACAATATGCAGACCAGACGAAAAGAAAGGTGTGACCCGGCTTCTGAGTTCACTATATGAGGTTGATATCTCGAAAGCCAAATACCGTTCGCAGGTGATATCCGCGACATCGTAATGGCACGGAAGACACCCGTCATCTTGATATCCCTTGAGAAGGTAGGTGTTGCAGACCGGATGACCAAACAACGACTCCATTTATTTCAGGATCCCCCTCAACTGTGGAAACTTGGAGGCGAGCAAGACAACGATGCCCCCGAGTACGCGCAGACGGCTCAAATGATTTGGAAGCACACGTTTCCTCTCAAGGATACAGTTGAAGCCGTAGAACCATGTCAATTCGGCGGGAAAGACGATCATTTCGTTTTTTGTGCGGGAAAAGGTTGGTTTCTTTGTGTATGCTCACAGATTATGGTTGCTTATCACTGTACGTTTCAGCGGGCGACGTATACATTTGGGACCGGGATACAGCCGCGCCGTTGCATCACATACGACCCAAGGACGACCCGGATATTGGAGAACTGGCGTCTATTGCCTGGAATTCGGCAACAGACGATCCCATGATGTTCGCGACTGGATATCAGGATGGCGCTATACGTGTTTATTCAACGCCGTGGCCGGAAGGAAAGCCAGACGAATTGAAGATGGAGAAACGTTCTGAGAGCGCCGGGGAAATGAAATCCTCTGTTCACTCTGACGGGTAAAAGTTTTGTTTCGAGCAGAGGAAAGGCAGTAGTTCAGGTATGAAGTCGTTGAGATTGTCCACATTGTGTGCTTGGAATCGTTCTGCCGTCCCTGAATATATGCTTACTCGCCCCTTGCATTCAGAGAAGAGAATGGGATATCCTAGCAGTTTCCATGCTTCAACCCAAGCACTGCATCCACAGGTCTATGGTATCACATTTTCCTTCTACTCCCCGCAGTACCGTGCAGACCATGAAGTTCCGAGCACAGAAATATCACTCGCGTGGTCTTAGGCTGAAGATCAAGACAGAAGTGGTATCATACCCGGACGCACTGCGACACTGGCAATTTTCGTAAATATTCTCGCTGCGGAGATGGCCATATCCGCCTGATTGCATAGACCGCTCACCTCGCATCGAAACTACCATCCCACCGTCCTGCCGCTATCACCCGCCCGTTGATTCGTGCATCGCTTTTTCTCCAGTCAAGTGAGACTGGAACGTTCATATCTCTTGTCCGGTCTTGCGCTGCGAGCTCTGATGTGATTGACTTTACTTGATTGCACACTTTAAGACGCATCCCCGCGTTCGACCTAGCCATAATCGCCCTGCCAAATTGGAGGGAGTGCAGGGATGAGATTGGAGAGTACGAGGGCATTTACATAAAAGTTTACAGTAGCAGTTGAGGGACTGGACGCGGCACGTTGGGATCGGATACCGCTTATTTGGAGTTGGGCAGTCACTTGGTACACTGAGTACTGCTAACTTGGTAGTCCCATCAGCACGTAGATATGTACTAGGTTTCCCTTTCCGGAGACTCAGCATGCTTTCCTCTATTCTCGGAGTATCATTCGACTGGAGGTAAGCTGTATGCTCAGCCTACTCCGAGTCGTCCTTTCATTCGGGTCAACGATTGGATCCCTGACGTGATTGTACTACACCACGCATATGAACTAGTTACGTGCGATATCTGTTCATGTCCTGTATGGATTCTCTGTCGCCTGATTTCGTAACCGCGTTGTTTCGCATTGGAAGCAGTGCCAGTGTAGCCAGTCAACCCTTTCCAGGAAACAAGTTCGCATCTTCGCTTTTACCATGCCTGGTAGACTCGGCGTCGACGTCGGTGGGACCAACACGTACGTCCCACCAAGCCAAGGTACACTCATCTCACCCCCATTAGTGACGCAGTCTTCCTCGATATTTTAGCGGGGCGTGTCCTCGCATCCGCCAAACACCCTACCACCCCAGATGTCACCCTCGGCATTCAACGTACCATCCAATCTGTCCTCGATCAAATACCACATATCTCTGATATCCAGGCAGTCTCTATCGGGACTACTGTGGGTTTTCCCGCAACGTGCTCGTGTCCAGCTCACCTCCATCTAGCATTTTGTCAATGCTCTCGTCGAGAGAAATTGTGCCTATCTAGATCGAGTGGCTGTCATCCGCCTCTGTGGCCCGTTCACCCACGGGGCTCCCCCTTTCGTCGGTTTTCCATCCGACCTCAAAAATAGTGCGTCCTCGTATGTTATCTCCATGTGGTGGTCACGAGGCGCCAGTCTTGAAGGGTCCTTGTTTCCTCGTTTCGGGTGGTCTGCAGATTGATGGCAGCGAAATCGCCACTGTAAATGCCACCGAGATTGAGTCCGCCTGCGACGTGATCGACAAAGAGGTGCGCCTGGCTTGCGTTTCATCTCGCTGTAGCTGGTGCTCAACGCAGAGTCACGCCGACAGGGCGCCCGTGCACTCGCCATTGTCTCCGTATTCGCACCAATCGATTTTGACATCAAACAGGAAGAACACGTCGCTCAGATAGTGCGAGCGAAATTACCACACCTTAGCATCGTGTGTTCCAAGGATGTGGCCCACATTGGCTTCTTGGAACGTGAGAATGCTACCATTCTCAACGCCTCACTTCTCAGGTATGCAAAGAAGACTGTTACTGGTTTCAAGAATGCGGCACGCGCTTTACACCTGAGATGCCCTGTGTTCATCACGAGCAATGATGGTACCTTGCTTAGTTGTGCTCAGGCTGCTAAATTACCCATTCGGACGTTGTAAGTCCCTGTTCATGTATGCATACAGATTTTCAGTTCACAAGTCACTTCATATTACATTCGTGATGATTGAATAGCTCTTCCGGCCCAACGAATTCAATGAGGGGAGCTGCGTTTCTCGCGTCGCTCCAATCCGACATTCCCAAGGAATCCGCTTTGGTCATTGATATAGGAGGCACCACGGTCTGTCTTCGTTTTATCTCGTTTTCTTATCTTCTACAATGGACGAAATTCGCAGACAGACATTGGAATGCTTCTGTTCGTGTCACTGCTAGTTGAGTCGAACCGCCCTTGATCTTGACATTCCATCCAACAGGCCCAGTGGCTTCCCTCGGCAAGCAGCAGCCTGTCATGAACTCTGTGGAGTTTCACTGAATTTCTCCATGCCTCATGTTGTCAGGTAAGCTCGCATGTCACTTCGCTAGAGGGATCTTGTTTATCACACATTTCAATTCCAGCATCGGGCTCGGCGGTGGCTCACTTGTTCGCCAGGATCCTCACTCGAAACGGGTAACTATAGGACCTGATTCTGTGGGCCATAGAATCACATCCGATGCTCGTGTTTTCAATGGTACGGTGCTTACTGCCACAGATGTTGCCGTAGCTACCCGACGTGCGTCCATTGGAGATGTTTCCCGTGTCGCGGACCTCGACCCATCTGTGATTGAAAGCGCACAGAAGACAATCAAGAAATTGTTGCAGAATACGCTGAACGTGATGAAGACGGCAGCAGCGGACATCCCTGTTTATCTCGTCGGCGGAGGTTCCATTTTGGCACCCGACGATCTTGTTGGGGTTAGTCGAGTGCATAGGTTCCCACATTGTGACGTCGCGAATGCGGTAGGTGCTGCTATTGCCCAGGTGAGGTGGATATTCGAGTCACCGCTCAACACATTGCTCACTAAGAGGCCAGATATCCGGTATCGTTGACTCGTTTGAGGACACTTCGTCCGCGCCCGTATCTGAAGTGAGGAAATTGATGGAATCCAAGGCCATTGCTCGCGCAGTGGCCTCCGGTGCTGCTCCGGATCGTGTTTCCATCGTGGAAAGTGAGACCATACCAATTGCATACACTACTGGGAGATGTCGCTTCTACGTCAAGGCCGTCGGTGATTGGAGCGGAAACGTGGTTCCCGACGAGACAGACAATGGCGACTCCAACTATGACTTATCTAGTGAGGATACCATGGAACCGCCCACACTATCAGATGCAGCGCCTGGAGAAGCTTCCTTGTTGGACTCGGCCGAAGGTATTCTTTCGTACAAACCAAGAGTGCAAGATAATCAGTGGTTTTTATCTGAAATTGATCTTGAATGGATATCCTACGGATGTTATGTTCTTGGATGTGGTGGGGGCGGCTCGTCGTCGCATATTTTCTTGGAGCTAAGAGAGATGTTGCGCGCGGGAGCTGCCATTCGGGTCATCGATGCGTGTTCTCTCAAGCCTGATGCACTCATAGGCTGGGGTTGCGCGATGGGTAGCCCTGAGGTGTGTGTAGAGAGGTTGCTTGGGAATGAGTACGTATGCTCGTACCTTGAAGACCACTGTTTCTGGATATTCACAGATACAACGAAGCGAGCGCAGAGCTCTGGGCATTTATGGGGGTATGTGTTTGAGAATACTTGATGCCGATTGCGGCTGCGTTCTCATTCGGGTTTGCAGGTCACGAAGCCCGACGCTCTTTGTGCGTTAGAAATTGGGGGAAGGAACGGGATGATAAATGTGAATTGTTTGTCTAATTCTTCGCTTTCTTTGACAGGTGTCTCATACAGATGATTACGGGTGCCTCGGGGAACTATGACATCCCGATTGTTGACGGAGATTTTATGGTGAGTGTTGGTGATTCTCCCCCCCTTAGGATTTGGTGACGGGTCGCTCTGTAGGGTCGCGCATATCCAACAGTAAGCGATCGTTACATCTAGCAGGGTGGTTCAGACAGAACTAAGTCCGCGAGTTGTTCAGTGGCATCAAACAACCGCCAACGTGCACGATGAAACGGGCCATGCGAATAGCCTTCTTCATGCGCTATTTCGAGTGGGGATGGTAACGTTATGGTGAGCTCTTTGTCCTCTTCACCAAAATTGGATCTGGTGTTTATGGTCGTGGTCGTGCCACAAAGTTTATGACGAAGGTGAAGAAGGACACTGATGTCGACAAGTTGTTCCGAGCGGCATGTGTCGAGATGGGGTGAGCTGCCACGTCGTGCTGTGCTTCCACCTTGGTCACATGGAGTGTTACTAGGACGTTCGTGGGGTTGGCTAATCGGCCACTGCGGGTTAGGGACCTAGGAGATTCCATGATCGTGAATACGGTATCGTTGAGCTGGCACATTGGAAGGGCCATCGCTCTCGCGCAAAAGCAGTCCAACATCGACCAGGTTGGCCAGGTCGTTATCAATGCCGTTGGGGGGCCCGAGACGGCAAAGGTGCTGTTCAGCGGCAAGATCATCGATGTTCGTAGGAGGTGAGTATCAATAGGCTCTACTTCCAGGAGTATGTGTTTACCAAGTGGATGGTTTCCAAGACTGTATAAAGGACATACTATAGGAGAAGTGGTGATTACAGCGTTGTCCACAGATGAAGACATGTCGGATGATTCAGACAAACGTGAGGCGAAATTCAGCGGAATACTCACCATACCCTTCAAGAATGAAAACCTGTTTGCGGAGCATACATCCCCAGATGGCCAAATGAGGGTGCTGCACAGCTGGGCTCTCACCGCGAATGCGCTCTGACGCAGTTACTTCACAGATGCTAGCCACTGTGCCTGATCTTATTGCCGTCCTCGACGCTCAGAACGGCTTGGCCCTGGGCATTCCGCAGTACAGATATGGATTGAGGGTGTTGGTCCTCGGGATAACTGCCGCTCCTCAATGGACAAACACCCAGAGGGGATTTGACCTTGGAGGACCGAGCGCTTTCGGGTTTGTTGCTTCTTAAGGCCGAACTCCACTAAAGTTATCGACCAAACCATGTAGCTTTCCCGAAATTCAGTACACGCCTCTGGGGATATACTGCAGGCCACAATCGATCATCGAGGTGTATGCAAACAAGACGTAGTGCTTCCAATCCTCCTGTATGAACGCAGTGTTGCAAGTACGGAGTGCCCGCATATGATGAAGGATTTATACACTTACTAGTACTCTGCATTGACGAGTGTCCCCACCTCCTGATCGCTATGGTTCACAACGTGCTTCATATCAGCCAGGAATGCGAATAAATTCATACTACCCTGACCGTCGATCACAGTGCAGTTATTTCTTCCCTGTGGTTGGTACTAGATGATCTGCTTGCCTCATTGTCATGTTGATTATGCGTCGGGGAGAGCCTCCCATACTCATTAGCATCCCGACTCTTGATTGTTCGGCTCACCACTCAAGCTCAGGGCTAGTTTTAGAGAACACTACCAATTCTTCCTCCAGTGGCAATTTCGGACGCGTTATGTATGTGAAAGGGTGGTGAGACCACCGCCATCCTGCGGCCACCATAATCACGGCTTCTTGTCAGAGTCCAGCTGAATATGCAGGGTCATTGATACTCTGGATAGTATACGTGACATCAAACAAATATCGCGAAATCAACTTTCCATCTGTCCCGGTATGAGTGAGTTGAACACGACACGTTAGCAAAAAATTCGCTGTCCCCGCCGATGTTTTCCGCACGCTAGATCACCTCGTCTGTCCTTTGACGCCCGTCTGTAGATAGCGATGACTGGACATACGAAATCGATCTGGATCCGTCGTCGTTCGTCCATCTCTGCAGCTGCTTGTCGCTACGAGTCTACGTTGACGACAACGACCCGGTGAGATGATCTGACCTCAATCACGTCAGGCACCGGGTCCTTGGGGGCGTGACAGAGGGTGCGCAGATCGCCAAAGAATCGCGATTGACAGTACAGCGCAGAGATGAACAAGACGTAGGCTAGCGCATTAGACGTCCAGTGGGTGCCACAACGATCACGGGCAAGTTCGAGGTCATGCCTGGCGCCGAGTTCATCGAGTCCCACGGGGACTGCCTCGGCCTTGGACGCATACGTGATCGTGATGTCCGGGGCCCCGATGCTTGGTGGATCCACCGAAGCTGACACAGATCGCACTACTGGTTTCACGTACAATCTCTTCTTGGGACAGCAAACTAGGTTGAGGGTGCATGCAATTAGAACAAGCGCCGAAGCCAGGAAATGATCCTGCGAATATGAACGGAATCGATAAGACACGTGTATGGCAGTGAATTTAAGGGGTGCTGACCACGGATTTATCTTTGGACTAACCCACCGCCCAACTGGACATCCACATGTATCTCAACCGACTCTGGAGGGCAAAGAAAGGTGAGTGATGGGTGGAATAATTAAAAAGGCGGTCTTGTACTGATGAGAATACAAGAGTCGAGCCGGACAGAAGACCGACCGTCTTCGAGGACCGGCTACCACAGCGGAGCGACAACAAGCAAATGCAGTGCAAGCGAAACGACGAGGACTCCACCATCACGTAAAAACAGTGCCTCCTCCAGTACCAGCCACCAAGGGGAGGTAATCCCAATCGTCATCGAGAATCACGATAACATATCTTCAGTCGGGTTCCTTGGAGATGGAAAACACATTGTGAGCTGCACCTTGGGCCAAAAGAGCCTTCAACGGTGGCGTGTGGATGATGGTAGAGAGGCGGGGACACTCGTGAGTGCAGAGAGTGACATTTATAGCATGGCGGTGTCGCATGATGGGAGACAAATCGTGGTTGGGACGAAGAATGGTTTTGTGGAAGTGTGGAATGCGGAGATGAACGAGAAGGAGACAAGTTGGAAAGCACACAGCGATACTGTGTGGGTGGTCGACATGTCACAAGACGGGAAAATCGCGAGCGGATCGTACGACAACACTGCCTGCATCTCGTCAAGTCAAGGACCCCTGACACTCAAACACGGTCACCGTATTTACGGGGTCAAATTTTCACCCGATGGCCGATTCCTCGCCACAGCCTCACGTGACCCATCCTCAACTAAGGGTTCCGTTCGGATTTACGAAGTCGAAAATGGATCGATCCTCATCAATACTTCAATCAAGGCTTTTGGCGATTCCATCGCCTGGACGGGCGATAGCAGACGACTCTTCGTCTTACCTTTAGACGACACCAACATCCACTGCATCAACGCTTCCACTGGGGCGACCCTTGCCAAATGGCCGATCCACGACAGCGTTGACGGTGGACGCATTGCTCTAGCATGTGACAGGGCATTCCTCGCTGTCTCCTCAAATTATTCAGTATCGTTCTGGGATCCATCAACGCAAAAGCAAGTTGGATCGATCCTTCGCTTTACTCATGACATCTGGGATATGGTCATATCAGACGACCTTCATCTAGCGGTGTGTGGAGAAAGGAAGATAGCTTTTCGCAGTCTCCGGGACATACTTCCAACGCCCTGCCGTCTCGACGTACGTGACATACACTCTACATCATGATGGGTTTCTACTCAACGCCAGACTCCCACGAATATCTCCAGGACGCATTAAAAAACGTCAAAGAGCTTCGAGCTCAGCTCATCGAAGCTCAGCAAGCATATCAACAGAGCGATGATCTCGTGCGATCCCTGCATGCAGAGGGGCAGACATTAGGTACGTCCAACCTCAGCCTGATCCACATTCTGTCGAGAGTGACATCGGTCAGATGCCAAGATCGCGCAGCTTGAAAAAGCCAATAGGGATATTCATTACAAGCTCACCCTGTCTCAACGGGCGGCCGACTATCAAAGCAAGATAAATAACACACTACGTGCGAGCCTACAGTCACAGCAAACGAGCTTGAGTGTGTCTGTTGTACCGTTTTTTGGTGCTACTCTCATACACTCTCTTGGCCGCATCTGTCAGACTCACAAATTCAGGTCCTCCGCAACCAACTTTTCACCTCGCACTTCGAATCGCAACGTGTAGCCAAGGAGGAAAAGAGAGTCATCGAATCGCTGAGACGAGAGCTACAGACACAGGAAACGACTTCGAGTACGTCCATCGCCACCTTTGACCCCCGTTGCAGTGACATTTGTGTCGGTTAGATCGCCTGAACCAAATCATCTACGTCCACGAACAAAAAGATCAGTGTGAGATTCTGTATGCTCAAGGTCGCATATTGGATGCTGCAGAGTCGGTACGCAAGATTGAAAATACTTTAAATAGAGTGATCGAGGGCAACAAACTCCTCACCAATTGGTACGCTGGTGAGTCTACAGATCAGACCACACGACGGACCATTGAATTCCTTGCGTCAGAGTTTGTCCAGCGGTGTATCGTCTCACTGGAACAAATTGGAGATGCGGCTATCACCGATAAGCGAGACGAAGCGATTAAAGCCTATGCTTCTGCGTTATCACTGAGTCCTCTGATCCCGAACAATATCCTGATGGGATGGGCGCGCGCGATCTCGAATAGTCGCCCAACAAGTGAGGCACTCGGCGATACAGCCAAGGTATTTTTTTCCAAGATAGCTTGAATCCCTATACTGACTCTTAAATAGTTCAAAGTACCAAGATGTTCCATTTACCGCGCCATTTGTAATGTGCTCGAAGAGGAAGGCCGCGTTATGGAGGCAGTCGAGTGTTTCTGTCAGATGAAAGATGGGCTGCTGGATGATAATACTGATGAAGAGTGGGTGGAATGGGAATGCAGTAAGCGATTTGGATGATGTAGCCAAGATGGACTCAGACCTCTTGTTCAGATTTTCGGTCACGATGCGTCGCACAGTTGGTCAAGCATGGCGACGTTGCGAGGGATGATAAGAATCACGAGGAGGCAATCAGATACTACTCCGGCGCAATACTACTTGAGCCGGAAAACATGAACGAAATTATTCTTAAGCGTGGTAACGAGGTATGGACTATGTTCTGTGATGTCGAGAATCCCTAGCTGATCCATTCCCCCTAGTTCATTGAACTTGATCCATCTTCACCCAAAGGCTACGAGGAGAGACATGCTACATTACATGGCATGCACCGCTATGATGAAGCGTTCAGTGCATTCCAATCGATGTTGTTGACGCTCGATCAATCGTCTGATCCACGTGCGCAGGGTTTGTCGCTTTTGCCAGGGGCTCGTGTGACAAGAGATTCTGACGGGTTTTGGACAGTGCTTCGCAAGGAATGTGTTGACGTCACTCCCTTGATCCAGCAGATAGTCCAACAGACCATCAAACCTATGCCACGTATTCTCATCGACTCCGAGACAGGTCGTCTCTGCAACAGGATGCAGCAAGCAGCGCTATTCAAGGACCTTCCCATCTTCAGCGAGCTACGTTCCTCAATGACGACCCCTGCTCAGCTCGACCGTGCGCGTATACAGGATGAAGTGAAGGCATTCTACCGATACGTGATGTTCTCGCATCGGTGGGAATTGCATGGAGAACCACTCCTTCAGGACGTCCAGAATTCGACTGTCTACGTGTTGGAGGACACCTCACCGAACATCAAGCTAAAGTCACTTTGCCGGATCGTGCGCACTCTCGGATTCAAATGGGTGTGGTCAGATACGTGTTGTATAGACAGGAAGGATAACGCCGTATTACACGCGTCGCTCATCTCCATGTTCTCGTGGTACCACAGCTCAGCTCTGACACTTGTCCATCTCCACGGTGTCTTGTCACACTCTCAGGAGCCCGGTCAACTTCGGAGAAGTACCTGGAACTCTCGGGCGTGGACATACCAGGAATACCTTGCTGCCACGACGGTCCAGTTCTATACCGAAGACTGGAAGCCGTACCTTGACTTGGGGATGTTCAACCACAAGGACTGCCCTGCGATCATCAGAGAGATGGAGCCAACCTCAGATGTTTCGTCACAAGAGTTGGCCCTGCTTCGACCTGGCCTGGAGAGGATTCGTGAGAAGCTTTTCCTTGCTTCTACACGCGAAACGACCGAATCAGAGGACATCGCTTACTCGTTGTTCGGTATATTCGAGGCTTCCATTTCTATCATGTACGGAGAGGGTAACCGCGCTGTCGGTCGGTTTCTGGAGCATATTTTTTCAGCGTCAGGTGACGTATCAATCCTCGCCTGGACTGGGCATGCTGGTCGGTATAACAGCTGCCTACCAGCTGACCTCACTGTGTATTCACAAGTCATCCCGCCACACATTCCGCAACCCATAGTGGCTATGGAAATGGACCGGGTAGTCGCACAGCTGCGTTCGTCCTCCCGTCTTGATCACTCCGATCTCACAACGCTCTACCACCGTCTTTGTGGCCTTCCGACGCCATCTATGGCGGCCCATCGACTTCGACTCTCCTGCCTTGTTTTTCAGATTCCCGAGCTAGTTCGCACCTCTGACCCGGACCCGAAGACGAAGATTAGTATATATCGTACCGCGACATCTACCTTTGGGGATGTCGAGATCCGGACAGCGGATGACCTCAGTAGGATCAAGAACCTCAGGTTGATCCATCCATGGATCCGCTCTTTCCTAAGCCAGGAGTTTGCAGAGGGCTCTGCCGAGCTCGACGAGACTACCCAGGCGCTTCGGTTCATTGCTCGCCTGCAGCAGCCGTTTGGGGCACTCTTGTTCCAGCCATTGTCGCTCACGGAGTATAAGCGGGTTGCAGCGGACGGCTTGATCATGGTCCGGATTCGCGAGGAGGTGTCGCTTTCTGAGTTGACAAAGAGCGTCAAGACGATTGAAGTGCAGTAGTACCAACATAAGGGTACGAGTAGTTTCTTTCACACCGCTATATGGATGTACGCTGAATGTAAGACATAGTTGTCGATTCGGAAGGTCGATTCTGGGATCTAGGCCTGGCTTTACTGTGTGCCATTTCTTCCAGTCCATTCTTATGGCTAGTCTATTCCATGGCGACGATATTTGGATTTCTAGTACCATGCTTCCAAGCGTAGCACCATACACGAATGTTATCCAATGGATAATTTCGTGTTTCTGTTTCCGGGCTGATTATGCAGGGTCATCAATACGTTGGATGATATGCGTGACATCAGACAAGTGGTTTGAAATGGACTTTCCATCTGTTCCCGTATGTGATTCAAACACGACACGTCAGTAAATCATGCACTGTCCTCTTTGTTATTCTCTGCACGCCGGATAGCCCAGTCCATGTCCCTTGCGACGCCCGTCTACACATGGCGTTTAACCAGACGCATCTTTGCCTATGCAAGACAACCGTTCGTCCATCTCTGCAGCTGCTTTCCGCCATCGATTACCATTGATGATCAACTCAAGTCCGCGCGTGGTGAGTGGACCGTTCCAGTTCAGCTGTCAGCCACAGTGAGACTCGGGGCGCGGACTAATCGGAACGTTGTGAACCCAAATCACTACGATGATGCTGAGCGATCGTGCCTATGATTAGTACGAATTCACAAGACTGAGTATGTAGGATACTTTGAATGGTATGCGTCAAGTTGAATAGATAAACTCTCCATCTATCTCCTCGTCGTTATTCCCCGCATGTCGGACCACCTCGTCCCTTTTGCGACGCCCGTCCACACATAGGGTTTGACCAGACGCGTCTTGCCCATGCGAGATCAACCCAGATCCACCACCGTTCGTCTATCTCTGCACCTGCTTGTCGCCAGGGGTTGGCGTCAAACATGGTATGCAGCCCCTCGACGATAACGATCCAATGGGATGATCTGACCACGATCGCGTCGGGCACCGGGTCATTGAAGGCGTGACAGGGCGTGCATAGATCACCACTGGATCGCGATCAACGGGGAAATGCAGACAAGCCCCAAAGACGACGAATGGAGGTGCGTCAAACGTCCAGTGAACGCTATGATGATGATGGGCGAGTTTGGGGTCATGCATGCATCCGTCGTCCGGCAAGGACTGCCTCGGCCTTGGAAGCACGCGCAAATGTGATGCACGGTGGATCCACTGAAGCCGAGCTAGATCACAGTATTATGATCAAGACGTGCAATTTCTTCTAGGGACAACGGGCTGGGTCGGGTGTGCTGATGAGATCAAGCGCCGAAGCCAGGAGATGATATGAACGGAATCGATAAGACACGTGTATGGCGGTGAATTTAAGGGTACTGACTATGGATTTACCTTTGGACTGACCCACTGCCCAACTGGACATCCACATGTATCTCAACCGACTCTGGAGGGCAAAGAAAGGTGAGTGATGGGTGGAATAATTAAAAAAGGTGGTCTTGTACTGATGAGAATGCAAGAGTCGAGCTGGACAGAAGACCGACCGTCTTTGAGGACCGGCTACCACGGCGAAGCGACAACAAGTAAATGCAGTGGAAACGAAATAACAAAGACTCCACCATCGCGCAGAAACAGTGCCTCCTCCAGTACCGGCCACCGAGGGGAGGCAATCCCAATCGTCATCGAGAATCACCATAAAATATCTTCAGTCGGGTTCCTTGGGGACGGAAAACACATTGTGAGCTGCACCTTGGGCCAAACGAGCCTTCGACGGTGGCAGGTGGATGATGGTAGAGAGGCGGGGACACTCGTGAATGCAGAGAGTAACATTTACAGCATGGTGGTGTCGCATGATGGGAGACAAATCGTGGTTGGGACGATGAATGGCTCTGTGGAGGTATGGAATGCGGAGACGAACGAAAAAGTGAACGCTTGGAAAGCACACAGCAATACTGTGTGGGTGGTCGACATGTCACAAGACGGGAAAATCGCGACTGGATCATACAACAAGACCGCCCGCGTCTGGTCTGGCCAAGGACCCCTGACACTCACACATGACGCCATCGTGGTCGAGGTCACATTTTCACCCGATGGCCGACTCATCGCCACAGCCACAAGTCCCTTTTGCAATGAGCCCTCTGTCCGGATTTACGATGCTGAAAATGGATCACTCCTTGTCGATGTTCCAGTCGAAGCCCGCAGCGCTTCCATTGCCTGGATTGGT
>JBBPTW010000211.1:0-22397 GCA_038094575.1 Phylloporus cf. nigrescens | reverse complement strand
TTTCCTCTACAGTAGGTAGGTTATATCTTCTAGCATCAGCCCCTTGCTGAAGATGGATTCGCATGCATACATCCATATGTTCTTCAGGTGGCTTGGCCTATTTATTCTCATAAGCTTAAAAGATAAAGATAAATAAAAAATAGAACTAACCTGTATAATTTCATAGGCTTGCTTATAGAGTGGAGCATAAGGATGAAGAGCCCTAAATATTTCATACAAGTCCAGTAGAATTGCACCATTCAATAGAGGATTATATTGCATGTGCCTATTAATTGCCTCCTGTGGATCATAGATATAGGGTTGAGCAAAGGAAGGCTCTAAGCCATCTGGAGGAATCAAAGCACCCATGAGATGATGGAGAGCACCATGAACACAAAAAGAATTAGAACCAGCTCCTTGAACAGCATTATTCTCCAAATCAGCACCAACAGAAGTAAAAGCCAAAGCATTGTTATATTGGTGAATTTTCTTTTTGAATCCAATTTGATCTTGGAGGTTATCAAAAAGATTTTGGAGTATATGGGGCCATTGTTAAATAGGTTGCAAAGACACTTGACCCTGCAGACAACAGATACCAAAGTGAGGATTATAAATGCCAGAGTTGGTAAGCTTTTCAGAAATAAAATAGAGGGCATGACAATTTGAACATTGAATATTCATGGGACCAAGAGAGTGAATTTGTACTGGTTCTTGATATGATCTACCACCAGGTGGAATATAAACAGAGGGAGGTGGTGGTGGTGAGGATGAGGGTGGTGGTGGTGGTAATGGTGGAATATTATCATCCTCAGAATCACTGAAACTGGAGGAGAATTCATTGGAACTGGAAGAGGAGGATTCACTGAAGTTGAAGGAAGAGGATTCACTGAAACTGGAGGAGGATTGATCAAAAGAAGAGGGATCAAGATCAGGATTGTCTTGAAGTGCTTGCTGCTGCTATTTCTCCTGATCCTACTCATAATGTTCTACTGAGTGATGACTATGTTCACTAAGAGCTTGAGAAAGCTGCTGTGCTTGTAATATTGCATTGTGCTCCTGAATCTCCTGCTCTTGTAATGTCTGCCTTTGCTGCTGTAACTGTCTTTGATGCTCCATTTGTTGCTGCAAGACAGCTTGTTGTTGCCATTGCTCCATTTCTCTTTGATATGCCAATCTCTGATGAAATAATACTCTCTGCTGCTCCTCCAACTGCCTTTGATATTGTACTTGAGCTTGCTGCTCAGCTTCATGCTGAAAATTAATAACATTTTGATATTGAGCAGATAAAGAAATTATAGGATCAGCTTGGAAGCTCATGAAATGAGAGGTGGAAGCATGATTGGATCTCCTAGAACGTTGTCTTTGCTAGGCAGAGTGGTAATTTTCCATTAATCTTGCAGTATGATCTACCCTTGAAATCTCTGAAAATTCTCTCTGAGAATGCCAAGAAGGTTGATTATTGTATTGTCCCATAAAAGGTGGATGAAAGGCCTGAGCAGGCAAAGGAGGTGGCATAGAGGGAGGCTGATATTGAACTTGTGGATTTGGTTGAGATGCTGGAAAGTGTGATGGTGGAGAAGGGGAACGCAGACAACACATACGTTGAACATGAAGATACTCAATCTGATGACGTGGTATGCCTGGGTATTGATTTACAGGTACAGGAGGATGATTCTATAATTTAATTTGAATATTATATAGATAGTAAACATTATAAAAACCTACAATCAAATTATTGGGCATATTTTGTATTGGAGCAATAGTGTGAGGTTGGCGACAGGAAGGAGAAGAGCCAAGCTCATGTTGATCATGCTATGCCTGACAGCCAGCAGACCATGCACGTTAAGGGGAAGTTGGAGGAGTAGCCCTAACATCAAATATCAATTATTTATTTATTTAAAATTCAAAAAAATATATACTTACATCTTGATGTGGTGAGTTTGAAAACCTTGAAGGATCTAAGAGACTATATACTCTATAGTACTCTATAGTATCCTATCTATGCTAGTACTATGCTATGCTATTTACTGGTCTACCTCAG
Organism: Phylloporus cf. nigrescens; assembly: GCA_038094575.1. Lineage (NCBI taxonomy): Eukaryota > Fungi > Basidiomycota > Agaricomycetes > Boletales > Boletaceae > Phylloporus > Phylloporus cf. nigrescens. Next base: position 20,377 of record JBBPTW010000211.1, on the reverse strand, counting down.
GTTTTTGGCCCAGGTACACTGAATAGGCTCAGCCTCAAAGGTTTCACCCAATGAGTTGCCCCTCACAAACCAGGCACGACCCTGGCATGGACTAATCAACCTCCAGGTGGAGGAACTAAGAAAAAGGTGATGAAGATAATTCTGCCCTTTCTAGGGGCTCCTCTAAAGGCATTGAGGGTCAAGGAAAATGAAATCTTAGACAATGGCCTGAATGTCACTTAATCCTGTGGATCGGATATGGGGAGGATAAAGAGCAAAGTGTGTAACTCTTAAGCTTCCTCCCCTTTTCCCAATGTTGATATCTGAGACCAAAGCCAAAGATGTCAATGAGATTAGAAAAGAAGATGCTATGGTCACTAGCATGGCCCAGAAGCAGAGCAAGTGTAAAGGCAAAGCAACTTCACAACAGATGCAATCAATGAAAGCCAAGATGGTATAGTAAGTGTTATCCTTATTGACTGGAAATGTGAGCACTTACTATCATAGTCTGAAAATCCTGCTCCTCTAGCCAGTTCTTAACCTTCTTGCAGGTATGCTTAGGATTATTGTCTTGCTGAAAAATGATATTAGGAGAATTAAAATCATAATACTCCAGAGTATTGAGGAGTTTATCCTTCAAAATCTGTAAGTAGAGATCCCCATCCATCCTACCATCAATATTGGCAGCATAGCCAACTCCCTTCCAGGTCATACAACCCCATACCATCACAGAACCACCTTCAAATTTAACAGTTTCTTCCACAAGCCTATTACTAAGACCTTTACCTGGCTTTTTCCACATCCACTTGCATCCATCTGACCCTAAGAGATTAACTTTAGTCTCATCTGACCAAATTATCCTTTTCCAATCATTCACAGCTCAGTCCTTGTGAGCATATGCATAGTTCACATGGGCCTTGCAATGTTTAATAGAGAGAAGAGGGTGATTGATCTTAACTACAGCCTTTATACCAGCTTCTTTCAGATGGTGGCAGACAGTATTAGAATGGAGGGACTGGGTGGTAATATTGGAGAGGGATTTGGCCACCTGAACTACATTCTCTGCCTTGAAACTTGAGATTAAACAAATAGCATGATGAATATTAGTAGAGAAAAGCTTTGATAGACAGCCTTCAGCAGACTTCTGAAGTTCAGAACATTCCTTGGAATGAAGTCTAGAGATGGTAGAAATACCAAGACCAGTACTAGAGGCAATAGAGCAGATAGAATGGCCAGCATCAAGTTGGAAGAGAATGGTATTCTTTTAAGTAGCAGAGAGGGATTGCATGATGACAGTAGTTGAAAGTAAAAAGTTATGTGAATATTTTCAAACTCAGATATGATGTTCATATGTGTACATTTGTTTGTAGCATAACACAATAACAATTATATCTATTCTTCATTGATATCTTATAGTTTATATTAAAAGTCCCAAAACTATTTCAATGCAGTTACTGTTTTAAATTGATCATATCTGTGGCTAATCTGGACCAAATCACATGGTCCAATGACCAGCAGGTAGCCAGGAGTGTGTACTATTATTTGTTCTACTGCATCTAAGCGAAATTCCCACGGGTGATGTCAGTGCACTTTGTGCACTACATTGAGATTAGATATTGGAACAGTTTTGGGAGCCACTGTATGAGCAGTAGTGTGATTAGTAGGAGATATATGGGATCAGATTCCAGGGGCATAATCAGCATATATATAATGACCTGAGGCATTTTTCAGCATATGGCATGGTCATAGGCATTTGGGAATCTGTCCACTACTATAGTAAGGTGCAAAAGTATTCCAATAACTAACATCAACATGGTATGCATAGTGCACCACAACACTCCATGAAAATCATACTTAGCTATAGTGAGCTAAATATATGTACACACTCTTGGCTACCTACTGATCCTTTGATCACACAATTCAACCTATAAATGGCTAAGATATAGCCATTTCAAATCAGTAACCACATTAGAACAGTTTTGTATCTTTAGTTGTAAACAGAATATTTGGTATATATTAGTGCTTGGTATAGCCTTCTTTGGCTTTTAGCACTGCTTCCAACCTCCTAGGCATACTATCAATCAATCCCTGACATACCTCAGCTAATATCTTTTCCCACTCCTCTTGAACTCTCCTTTACAACTTCTTTATTCACTTAGGGGGGTGCTTATGCTCTGCAAGCCTCATTTTGAGATAAAACCAAAGGTGTTCTATGAGGTTTAGATCAGGAGACTATGCAGGCCACTCCATTATCCTAAATTCCTGCTCATCTAGCCACTCCTTGACCTTCTTGCACTTGTGCTTGGGATTATTATCCTATTGAAACAAAGTCTAGAGATGGTAGCAATGCCAACACCTGTGCTAGAGGCAATGGAGTAAATGAAATGTCCATTATCAAGATGAGAAAGGATAAGGTTTTTTGAATAGTAGAAAAAGAGAGAGATTATATTATAGTGGTGATTGAAAGTCAAGAAGCATAAGAACTTTTTCAGACTCAGACATAATGACCATATATATATTTTTGTTTGTAGTACAAAATACAAGCAAATATCCCATTATTTCATTGTCAATACAAAAAGATACAAAACTATTTCAATATAGTTACTGATTTGAAATGGTTATATCTCAGCCATTTATAGGTCAAATCATATAATTCAAGGATCAGTAGGTAGCCAAGAGTATGTACATGTATTAGGCTTACTTTAGCTAAGCATAATTCCCATGGAGTATTGTGGTACACTACATATATCATGTTGATATTAGTTATTGATATGTTTTAATCTAGAAATTATTGGTTGTTATACAATGTAATCTAGCAGCATGCCATACATTCCCATTTTATTTGTAAATTGTGCTACAACATGACTATGTATATAATGAGCAAGAAAGTATCTCCTGGAATATATAAACATGGTCAATTTTCACTGGGAATAAATGTTCAATTATCAATTATTTTCTAAAGTGAGCTATAATTGATTTGTTGGGTTGATTAGACAGTATGTCTGACTAAGAAGAAGTGGAGGCACATACTCACACCACTCCCTTATGTATTTGGTTGAATTTTTACCCATATATATATGCTACTTACTCTCATTCTATATAGTGAGCATTTGAGATACCAACTACCAAGTATGGTCATATCATACACAGTTCTGCCATACATAGCAGGTATCTAGGACATCTGCCCCTGTGTTCAATTACTTAACATTAGAATTGGCAGGAATACTTATTTAGTGGGTAGGTCTCATAGCTGGCCACATGCATGAGTGTTCAGAACACCTACAGTTAAACAGAATCTGCAGCTTTTGATACCCTTCCATTGTAAGTAGTTTTATATAATTTTGAATTTATGATAATGCCAAATTGGATCAGATTTATACTTAGATTTATTTATTTTTTATTCACTTTTGCACTCAAATTAATAGTCTGTGTCCATATTATATGTTACATGCCTTATGTGTTGCTAACTATATCTTCTCTAAGTAGATCATGTATTTAAATATTGAATGATGCTCTGCAAGAAATCTCTCTATATAGACACTGGGTACAAGTATATGGCATGTCTATTGTATTTGCTAATGTGTTGTTAGTACAAATGTGCTTCATGATGTTGAGGATATCTAGTATTTTCTTTGCTGATTTTCTTTCTTTTACTGATATTCTAGGCCCTGATATAATTATATAGCCATTTACACTATTTAGATTACTAGACAATTCATTGGACAATATCTATATCCTGATTACATTATTATCTTTTTTGAAGTTCTATGAAGTTCTTATCTACTATGTGTAAAATAGTTCAACTCAGGTACAAACAGGTTTCTGTAGTATATAAATCTTACTCTCCTGCTTGTGCTGAATAAGTAGTCTTTAACTCTTTATGCTTTTCAAACACTCAGCCTTACTATCAGCTATCCTATCCTACCATCCTTTACTTGCTACTAGTATCCTTTTTGCAAATCCATTATATTAGTAAGTTTCCTTCACTGATCTTATTCCTCTCCTGCTTGTGCTATCAGAAGTCTCTCCCTCTTAATACATGGTGGACAACTGCAATATTACTTATACCATCAATTGCATAGATTCAACAGATTATATGGCAATTGAATACAATATTGGCTAAGGTACAAAATGATAACATGAAGATGAAATTATAGAATAGTAAGTCCAATGCTATCATATTCTATTATACCATAGTAATAATTGTCAAATCCAAGCCCTTTCTAAAGTGCTATAGAATACATTGAGGAAACTTGCATTCACTCAAGATGTTTGCTCAATTGAACAACTTATCACAACAACACTTGAACATGTTGCTACTGATAAATATTCTGCCACCATTGAGATGAAATAAAGAGAAGGTATTGAGGACCCCAGTCAGATAACCAAATAGCAGCTTTGAGCTACACTGGAGCTGGAGGAGATAACTCACTTATTTTGCTTTTAGGAATTTACCAACCCTGGTGTTGTTGTTCATCTATGGACTGTTAAGGGCAAAGCTTGGCTTGCTAATATAAAGAGCCCACACAAGTGCCTTTATCTGTGGTAACATCAATTGATTGATATTTTTCATATGCTTCAACATGTATTCAAGGGTGCTCCCATTCTTCTGATGGATGGCATTAGGATTGGTGAGACATTTCAAGTTATCAGTTTCATCACATTTCTTGCTTATTACCAGTAGTCATATGCAAAAAACAGCAAGTTTTCCAGATGGTTCAGTATATATATGGACATGTTTGCTTTGCTATTCAGCCTTACTGTCATTGCTATAGCCAACTGGAAATGGCAAGGTACTAACACAAATATCCCAAGCCCTTCATTTATCATATTATATCTGGTTAACCTTCACATATAGTGGACCCATGAGCTGGAGCATTTTCTCAGATAACACTCTTATTTGATATTCTTTCCTATACCAGCAAGCTTTTGACATGTGGTAATTGGCAGGATGTGGTTCTAATAAAGAGTCAACACCAGCCACATTATCACATTGTCCTTGCAACCAAAAATATATGCATGATTTATTTGATTTTCCAGACATTTATCATATCTTCACTCAACAGGTGATTCAGAACAATGGATGCATTCTATTTGTTGAATTGATTCATAATATCAAAGATAAAGCAAAAAACTTGCCAGCATACTTATCTTATATCAACAAAATGATATATGGACAAGATCATCTTGCCCTTATTATTGATGAGGCTGTCACATTGCAATTTTTTACAAGTATAATTCTACTCCTCTATTCTTCAACTCCATCATATCTCTGGACTTATCTCTTTGTTATCTTATTTTCTGACCCTCAGACATTTCCACATTTCCTTTTATATTTACCCTTGTTCTCTATATTATATCCTATCTTTATTCATGCTAGTTTTACTTTATAGATACCTCTGCATATTGCCTTACTGCAGAGAATCAAAAGAATCAGAGTGAGTTGAGAAGCTCAAGAACAAAGTAGAACAGAGAAAACTAAGTTGATATTCAAACTGAGGAATATTTAACTAAGATTACAGGAGTTATATACTACAGAGTTGCATTGTATTTGTAAGTAAGATGGAGTTCCAGATACTAGAAGTACTAAAGCTGTGCTCCATATCTGATCCACAAGGACCATGAGTACAAGGATGCAACATATAAGTCTTGCACCAAGAGTTCTCACTAACTCTGCCCAATTCCATTAGTAATATCCTTGAATCTATGACCAGAATAGCCTGGAGAGATCAGACTTAACACAAGCTCACACTATATACAAGCTTAATAAAGTCCACACTGCTTTCCATATGTCATATAGACACAGCAAGATATTAGTCACAATGATAGCAACTCCTATTATGACTAAACTTCAACTCCATCTCTCTATTACTTTGCCAGCTATAACAACTCTAACTGGTATATAGGATTTGTGGCTAATGGATTCAAAGATGGGTATCTGTGATTTCATATTGAATAGCAAGTTCAATGATATGACAAAAGAGTTTAATTATGCACAAGTAAAAGATCATAAGGCTGAATATGATTTAGAATCTGCTACCAATTTGCTTCATGCACTTTTGGCTGGTAAAGAAGTTGAACAAGTTGCATCCAACTCTGAGATTGCCTTAAAAATCCATTAATGGGTATCATGAATTTGCAAAGCTTTTGAGCCATTCATTATACATTGAACACTTGATTCAGTCAACTCAAGTCCAAATATTCTATTTTCTTTGTCAAATATTGCAAGGCTCATTTGAATTTTGCATATGCTTATATAGACTGAACTGTAAAGAATTGAAGACAAGTAAAATGATCTAATAAGACCAAAATAAATTACCTAGGATCAGATGAATGCAGGTGGGTATGAAAAAGCAGGATAAGGGGCTTAATAATAGGTTGGTGCAAGAAATTCTTAAATTTGAAGAAGGCTCTCTTATAATATGGAGTTGTGTGACTTGGAATGGAGTTGACAATGCTACCAAGATTGATGGTAGGGTAGATGGTGACCTTTATCTTCAAATTTTGAAGGATGAGCTCTAGAAAACCATGGAGTTTCATGGTTTTAATCCTTCTAATACTATTTTTTAGCAGAACAATGACTCCAAACATATCTGTAAGAAGGTCAAGAAGTGGCTAGTGGAGTAGGATTTCCAAACTATGGTATGGCCTGCACAATTTTCTAACCTACATAAATCCCCTTCAACATCTCTGAGGATATTTAAAGAGGAGGCTTGAAGAGCATGAATATTCTTTTAAAGAAACATTGAAGCTATAGGAAAGAGTTCAAAGAGTATGGGAGAAGATACCAGCTGAGAAGTGTCAGAAGTTGATTGAGAGCATGCCTAGGAGAATTAAAGCTGTAATTAAGATCAAAGGTAACTATACCAAGTACTAATAATATTATAATACTCTATTTATTTCAAAAGTGAATTGTTATGACTTGCTCTTTTCTTGCTACTCTTTTTCTTGATCACAATTGTAACTTATCTGATTGGACATTATTTCCCTTCATCAATGTCTCATCATTATTCCATAGTATTCCATCATATTCCATTTGCTTTGTCATCAATTACTTGCTCTCATCCTTCTATGCTTACCAATACTTGTTCTTCAATATTCTATGACCTTCCTTGGCTCAGGTATAGAAATCTTTACCTCATATCCTATATATTAAGTTAAAGTTCCTTTGTACTTTCACCCTTTGAAATATACCATATCCTTGAAACTCCTTAAACCCTTAATTGACCTCTGGGTCTTTCTTGTGTCTTTATTCTACACTTGAGTAAATGCTTCCTTGAACCTCTGGCCAATCATTAGGATTTTCATTGGTTTTCATGCTACTATTGAGTGCACACTCACCTTGAACCCTTGAATCTAAGAGCTCCTACAAAGGCTATGCTTGTCTTTATCTAGGTCAAGCATAATGTGAATAAACCTTTTTAATGGTGTTATTGTTTTAAAATGGGCATATCTTCATAGTCATTAAGTCAAATCACATGACCCAGAGACTGATTTGTAGCTGAGAGTAAGTACTACTTTTAGTCTCTGATAACCTAAGTGAAATTCTCACAGGTGATTGCAGGATGCTTTGCACCCTATGTTGAGGTTAGATATTGACAGGGTTTTTGGAGCCATTATATGCTGTTTGCTGCATTCCTCCTCTGGGACATTATTTTTTGTGTTGTTCTTTGCACTTTCTTGGCATAGATATCCTGGCAAATCTCTTTTGACTCTTTTGACCCTACAGGTTTGCAATTCACCTCTTTAAAATGTCCCTTTCTGGTATATTCATCTCTTACTTGCTTTCTGTGACAGACATAGATTAATATCACTTTCCCACCAACAGTCTCTGGCCATATCTTCATGAACCCCTCTACTGTGTGATACAATAATGTCTTCATAGATCTGACCTGGGATCCTTATCATATTGATAAACATATTCAATAGTGAATGTTAAAGAAGGAAATGAATAGAGATGTTTTGATTGTCACAGTCAGTCCCAGAGTGCTGATTGCAAATCATGGCAGTGATTATGACTGGTAGTTTAGCATTTTCATCCCCATCAATGATCCATTTTGTTTTCAAGTCATGTTTTATTTGAATGCTCTCTCATCTCTTTTCTTGCATCATGCTATAACCCCTGCAACAATGGACTTATGTTAGATATATTTTTCCATGAGTATGTGGAGTGCCCAGACCACTGTCTTTCTGAAATGTCATTTCTAATATAGCAAGGTCTACTCACACTTTTTAAAAGCCATAATCCATTAGTACTCAATGTGTCATGGTATGGCAGGCAGTTTTCCACATATTAATGGGTATCAAGAGCATGTATAAAGCATGATCCCTGGTCTATGTCATTTCTCTCTTCATGTCTACATAGATTATGCTTCTTAAAGAGTCAGTTGAGGTTATCTTTCACTTGTTGCATCTTTTTATCTGCTTGGAAGGTAGCCCAAGCCTAGGCAAGATATGGCTGGAATTCTGTGTCAAACACCATTGTGATGAAAATGGAAGTGTCAATGTCCAAGATAGCTTGAGTATTCAGATGAGAGGTGGATAATACAGTGAGATGCAAAAGCATTCCAATAACTAACATCAATATGGTGCACACAGTGCACCACAACACCCTGTGGGAATCACGCTTAGCTATAGTGAGCCAAATACATATACACACTCTTGGATACCTACTGGTCATTGGATCACATGATTTGACCTACAAATGGCTAAGATATAGCCATTTCAAATCAGTAACTACATTGGAACAGTTTTGTATCTTTTTGTATTGACCATAAAATAATGGGATATTTGCTTGTATTTTGTACTACAAACAAAAATATACATATGGTCATCATGTCAGAGTTTGAAATTGGTCTCACACTTCTTGTCTTTCAACCACCACCATCATGCAATCTCTCTCTACTACTCAGAAAAATCTTATTTTTTTTTATTTTGATGATGGTTATTTTGTTTATTCCATTGCCTCTAGCACAGGTTTTGGCATTGCTACCATCTCTAGACTTTATTTCATGAAGTGTTCTGACCTTCAAAAGTCTATTGAAGATTGTCCAATCAAGCTTTCCTCTACCAATGTTCAGCATGCTATTCATCTTATCTCTAGTAATAAGGCAGAAAATGCAGTTCAGGTGACCAAGAACCTGTTCAATCTGACCAACCAGTCTCTCCACACTTCTACTATACACTGTCATCTGAAAAATTCTGGTATGAAAGCTATAGTCAAGTGCAAATGCCCTCTACTTTCTGCCAAATATTGCAAGGCTTGGTTAGACTTTGCCTATACCCATAGAGATTGGACTATAGAGGACTGAAAGCAGGTAATTTGGTCTGATGAGACCAAAATCAATTGCCTTGGATTAGATGGGCAGAAATGGGCATGGAAAAAGCCAGGGGAGGGGCTTAATAACAGGTTAGTCCAAGGAACCATCAAGTTTAAAGAAGGTTCCTTGATATTATGGGGCTGCATGGGGGGCTGCATGGGCTGGGCTGGAATTGGATATGCTGCCAAGATTGATGGCAGGATGGATGGTGATCTTTACCTTCAAATTTTGAAGGATGAACTCATGAATTCCATGAAGTTTTATGGTCTTAATTCTCCTGATGTTATTTTTCAGCAGAACAATAATCCCAAGCACAAGTGCAAGAAGGTCAAGGAGTGGCTAGATGAGCAGGAATTTAGGATAATGGAGTGGCCTGCATAGTCTTCTGATCTAAACCCCATAGAACACCTTTGGATTTATCTCAAAAGGAGGCTTGCAGAGCATGAGTACCCCTCTAAGGGAATGGAGGAGTTGTGGAGGAGAGTTCAAGAGCTGTGGGAAAAGATACCAGCTGAGGTATGTCAGGGATTGATTGAGAGTATGCCTAGGAGGGTTGAAGTAGTGCTGAAAGCCAAAGGGGGCTATACCAAGTACTAATATATACCAAATACTCTGTTTATAGCTAAAGGTACAAAGCTGTTCCAATGTAGTTACTGATTTGAAATGGCTATATCTCAGCCATTTGTAGGTCAAATCATGTGATCCAATGACCAGTAGGTAGCCAAGAGTATGTACATGTATTTGGCTCACTATAGCTAAGCGTGATTCCCACAGGATGTTGTGGTGCACTGCATGCACCATGTTGATGTTAGTTATTGGAATGCTTTTGCACCTCACTGTATGTTAGCTGTTACATGAGGCAGAGCATTCCTAATAAATCCAGATGACAAGGGTGTAGCAGCAGCAGCAGCAGCAGCAGCCTGAGTAGTTTTAGAGACATGGTTGACACCATCTTTTAGATACCATCCACTGGGAACACAAAAGATCTCCAACCCATCTGGTAGATAGAGCCAGTTACCATTACCTCAGATGACCTTTCCAGAGTTCAAATACTTGCAACAGATAGGGCAAGTACAAATGAAGTGCCCTGCTTCAGTGTAGAAACAACAGAGTGCCTGAGAGCAGGTAGCCAGATTAGATTCTGCCTTAACAGAAGCAAGGTTTTAGAACATCATAGGAATGATTGGTAAAGCAATGTGGTGTGGTTGGTAGGTGGATTAAGCTAATGGTACATGAGGAAGGATATCTGAGGTGGATAGAGCAATCTGGAGCGAAGATCCAGCCAGCAAAAACTTTGCAGTATCAGAGACATTAGCAATTGGATATGGGTTGTCAGGATGAAAATCCAGTTTAACAATTGCCAGCCTATGGTGAATATGCTCTTGTAAATGAGAGGAAAATCTGGCCAAAAACAGCAAGTCCTGCTTGAAGTTGGACAACAGAGTAGTAATCTTCTGGAATTTCCTGGTATACTTGCCAAGATCATCCTGAGAACATATTTGCTTTTTCTGGTAATCCTCAATAAGATACTATAGATTAGCCCAACAGTAATGGCCAGTATCTTCACATCCCAGGTACAAGATCTTGACTGTCATGACAAAGGCATTCCAGTCTGGTGGTTGCTAAGTAGCTTTGTCAAGAATCTCCCATACTTCTACCTTGTCCAGGTCAGCATAGCAGTGAGTTGCTGTGATCTTTCCAGCTGTGTCAAGGGCAGCTTGATTTCTGAGCATGTCAATACCCTCTAAGTATTAAGACAGATGGGATGGAGTCTTTCCATCAAATTTTGGGGCATTAGGGGTGCCATGAAGAGGCATGTGAAACTGGAGTTGGGCCATTGGTAGTGGCAGATTATATTGGAGATTAGCAACCAAAGCGACTGGACTAACCAGATATAACAGAGATAAGTCAAGAGAGGAAAAAGATGAGGTAGGAGAAGAAAGTACAGGTGGATTGGTCTGCAGTAAAGAAGAATATGTAACTGTGTCAAGGAAAAGAGGAGATGTAGTTGTAATCAACTTGTCTGGTAAGATAACTGGTGATATTGTTGGAGAAGGGATTAGAGATAGAAGAGAAAGCAGACTAAGACTAGGAGAGTAATATTCTTGTGGGGTAGAGTGTGTAAAACCACCTGCAACAAAGAGAGAATCTGACAATAGTGAATTAGGTAGGCTACAAAAATGGTACAACCTTTTCAGAGTTACTGGAATGAAAAGGTCAGAGATAGCAGATATATTGAGACAATGGAATTCAGATAAAAGATCCTCAAGCTCTTGGTACTGAGGTGTAGGTTGGAGCAACCTTCTCAATAACCCAGTGGAACCCCTTGTGGTAGGCTCCAGTTATAAAAAAGATAAAAAGTTGGATGATGTTAGAAAGGGTAGGTATAAGTTAGACTTATCCCAGGGGTTCCTTGGTAAGGTTGTATGAAGAGAAGGGGTAGATACAAGTATATCTGAGCACAAATAAACAAGTTCAGTTAATTTAGGACCTGGATGTATGACCAGATAGATGACTTCAATACTGGACAAAAAGGCAGATAATATGAAGTAAGATGAATATGAGTGAGGATAGTGAGTAGAATATCACAAAAGCTCATGATAGAGCCTGATAATAGATGGGAGGAAAATCAGATGAATGTTATTGACATCTAATACAAGTATTTTATAGTCCAGGCATTCACCAGGACTCTAAGGTACAAATTGAGATAAAACAGAAACAGTATCAAGGAAACAGAATGAAACAAAGTACTATATATCAGAGAATAACAGTACTAGTCTAGTGCTAATGATATCAAGTGAATGAGGACAACTGAGGTGCATCCAGAACTAAGCTTAGAAAGGAGTGATTGGAATATAAGAACAACATCTCAAACCATGTGGTGAAGAAGACAAGTAGTAATCAGAAATGACAAACAGTAAGTTGAAATGAGAAGAGAAGGAAAATCAATGAGGGAAATAAAATAATAAGAGATATCACCAGATAGCAACACCAGATATAACATTGGATAGTAGTCCAGTAGATCAGTCTGGTAGCAGATAAAACCAGATATATACTAGAATTATTTGATCACAGGTGAATAGACACAGGACACTAAGGGATGTTTTAAAGAACTTCTGAACACTATGGAGACCTAGAAAGACAAGAAATAAGCCTCTACAGATGTAAGAAGCACTGAGCTCCTATACTGGGTGGTGATATCACTTGCAGTCAAGATCTGTCTGCCTCTTAGTGTGACTTTATCATTGTTCACTGCTAATGTCTCATATAGACCCTTATAATGCATGCTGTTTAGTTAGTGGGAACTATGAAAATCATCCTACTATCTGTTGAAGATGTCAAATCACTAAAAAATATTAAAAAGCACAAGAAGACTATCATAGCTCTGATTTAGCAAGTGATAGAGTGTGGCTAGTTTATTACTAAATACACCAGGCCAAGCTTTTATAAGTTGTCATTGGCTACTGAGCAATCACTATTTATTCCTGTATCAAGTGGTTCATATGGGAAAATTGGCAACTTCTAACATTAATGCAAGAATTATGGACTATGAAAACAAGCTGAGAGAACTCAAGACTGGATTTCTAGAAGACATTTCAGAACAAACTGGGATCACTATTGTTCATATGATAAATACAGTGAAGTGTATCAGTTTGCTCAACCTCTTAATACTATAATCAGTCATTCATGAACATAAAATATAGCAAAAGCCATCAATCTTGGGGAAATGACATGTGATAGATGTGTAAGCCTAATACCACCATGACATCATCTTACTGATTGACATGCTCAGTTCAGATATCAGTCTTGCTACATATATAAGGATGATCTTCTATATGGGGATTCCCCCATTCTTTCTTTCTTTCCCACCTTTCTTCTCTGCAATCATATGCTTATCCATGTTCCATCCTCATGTGAGTGCTCTGCAGTGTTTCCGTCTTGCGACAGTTTCCAAGGTGCTGCATTTGCAGAGAAGAAGAAATATCTAGTGAGAACATGCAAGTCATTATTGGATGAGATCCAGAACATTCTCAATAATCCTGCCAATAATGGGCCATAAATATTTCCCAATTGGGGTTGCTGGATTTGGAAAGTCTGCAGTGATTCACTTGATTGCTCAGTTATATGATGGGCAAACGCAACTGGGCTTATTGTATTGCTTTGCTCACAGCCATTCTGTGAGTCACAATCCTATAAATCTTTCAGTATTATTGCATATAACCTCTGATTATGATTCCCCAATACAAGATAGCACTGTTGAATGTTTTACAGAATGATTGTGTACTTCACAGGCTGAGATCTCTCTACAAGCAACAAGAGAAGTTCATTATTGAACTCTACCAGTATCTATAGTATTGGACCACTCATCATTGTCATCAATGCTCTAGATGATAGTAGAGACAATGTAAGTCACCAACAGCTTTTATGGGCCATCTTAAAAGAAATCACCAACAACAACTTCCCAACTAACCTCTGGTTTCTTATTACTGCTCACCCAGAAAGTGACATCCTTGCTGTACTTTCATCTAGTCTACAAGTTTTCCACATGGAGATGAGCACTATTCTGGAGGAAGATGTTAACAGAGATATCTGCAAATTTATCTACCAGTCCCTCTGTCAGCATCTCAAGCTCAAATCTTCCTGGCTGGATCAGAAGTCAGGTTACTACCCCTACAAAACAGTATCCTAGGCTCTACCAGTTCAAATCTATACAAGCTTAAGGTAATAAATGGCTGATATAGACTATTTGTGCAGCTCAATGTCCCTAGTGTGAGCCATAAGAAGGGGAAAAATACAAATTGGCTGAAAAATAACTATGACAGGTGCAAAGGTCAGTTCAGCCATTCTGGATGACTGACCTCTATTCAATCATCTATAGCTTTTGGTAGAGCAAAAAAAAGGTGTTGAAATCATGGAAGCATATAGCTATTCTTATATTGACTGAACATTTTACCCATATGGTGCCATGGGATATGAAGTTTGGTTTCCAATAAATCTGTAGTAATAGTTAAAATGTACTAGTACACAATATACAATGCAATGAAGAATAAGTGGAACAATAGTCAATCAAGACAAGAACAGTTGCAATACTCTAAATTGCAATGCTGTAGTGAATGCAAGAGATCTTGAGGACTTATTTGCTCTCCTCTTTGACCTGCCTCTTGTCCTGCCCCTGGGAACTAAGACCATGCACATTGGAAATGTAAGAAGTGGGCTGCAATAGACAATTGCCCTGTCTCATACTTCCATTATTGAAGAGATTCTTATGCTTAAGCAATGATTTTGTAAACCACTTATAGTGGTGGTCATATACAGTGCAGCAGAGCCTCTGTGAGATGAAGCTCATCCAATCATCCTAGTTAATAATGAGCTTTGTGTTTGATGCCTATATGTTCCTTAATATAAGACTTTATGTAGCAGTGGGATTTGGATAGTTGCTCTCCATGAGTGTTAGGGCACTATTCTTGAGTTGCTGAGTGCCTGTCTTAAATAGGTGACCAACACTGTTCATTCTACATGATGAATACAGTTCCTGTAGATTGATTAGCACTAAGAGGGCTAAGTGAACAAGTGAAACCATACTCCCTGTGCAACATATATCTCATCAATGCTTTTCATGTCAAATCCATCAGTTGGATGACAGAGAAAAATCTTAAGCAATATATTCTTCAATGATACCCATGTGAAACCTTTAACATTTATTCAATCATAGAATTCATCAACAAGAAATCCCTTCAAGAACTTGGCACAAGGAATAAGGTCTTTAGAGTGAAGTTGAATTGCCTTCATATCTTGTTCATTCAGCAATGTCCATTTATAATGCTCCATGATATGGATAATAAAAGTGAGGTTGATCATCAACAAATTGGTTAACATATCCTTTACCTTCTGCCAAGTGGCAAACAAAAAGATACTAAAAATGACTTTTTCCATCCATTTGATGGTATAGTTGCCAGGGCAGTAAGAGAGACTGCAGATAATGATAATGTCAGAAATTGCAGGAACTGGATAGGTAATTTTTGAGTTTAGCTCAATTATCAGAATGCTAGAAGGAATCTGTGAGTTATCAATGAAATGATATACTGAGCAACAAAACTGTTGCAATGTTAGCCATAGTTGTAAAGATTGGTTAATATCTCATGGTACATGGATGCTAGACCCTATAACCTAGATATCATTAGAAAGCCATAATAAAGGGCTTTCCAAATATATATATAATGCTTATGTAATTCTTTCTCAGTAACGAAATATTCAACAATTAATGACAGCTACTTATTGCAACAGTTTTGTTGCTGATTTAATAAAGTATCAAATTAATATGTTCTGTCATATTATTACATAACCAATGGGTCATGTGATGTACAACAAGTTCAACAAGGTACAAACAAGCCATAACACCACTCTTTTTCCACTTCCATTATCATAAAACCACTATCTCTTGATCAAACCAACCAAATCATTATTCTCTTGGATCTGGGTCAATCCACTTGTCAGATCTCTGTTGCTACTGGCCTAAACCACTCTACTGTTAGTAGAGTTAGGTCTAAACTTCATCCTGACCTTGTCAAGTTTACTGGTGGTCATTCTTCCATCATAACTCCTACTGATATATGACATACTATTTAGCTTATTGGAACTGGTAAGGCTGAAAATGCTGTCCAGGTGACCACTACTCTTCAGGATGTCAAGAACCAATCCATCTCTCCACAAACCATTTGCCATCACCTGAAGAAAGCTGGTATGAAGGCTGTGGTAAAGAAAAAATGCCCCCTTCTTACCAAGTATCATAAGAGAGCAAGAATGAACTTTGCTTTTAGCCATAGGAACTGGACTATGGAGGACTGGAAGAGAGTTATATGGTCAGATGAGACCAAAATTAATCACATTGGATCAGATGGCAAGAAGTGGGCATGGAAAAAAGCAGGAGAGGGCCTAAGTGATAGATTGGTAAAAGGGACAGTAAAGTATGGAGGAGGATTCTTGATGATGTGGGGGTGTATGACTTGGAAGAGTGTTGGGCTGGCTTGTAAAATTGATGGTAAGATGGATATAGATCTCTACATATAGATTCTGAAGAATGAGCTTCATCAAACATTGGAGTTTTATGAAAAAACTCCAGAGAATATTATTTTCCAGCAAGATAATAACCCCAAACACACCAGTAGAAGGGCCAAGAAGTGGTTTTTTGAGCATGGATATGAGGTAATGGTATGGCCTGCCCAATCTTCAGACCTCAAACCCATAGAACATCTGTGGTTTCTACTCAGAAGAAGGCTAGTAGGATATCCAGAGCCACCAAAGGGAATTATAGAACTTTGGGAGTATGTGCAGGTAGAGTGGGAGAAGATTGGAGTGGAGGAGTATTAGAAGTTGATTGAAAGTATGCCTAGAAGGGTTAAAGAAGTAATCAAGGCAAATAGAGGATACACCTTCTACTAGTCTTTGATAGCTTATATTCAGCAACAAAACTGTTGCAATGAGTAGCTGTCATCAATTGTTGAATATTTCGTTACTGAGAAAGAATTACATAATCAATGTATATATTTTGGGAAGCCCTTTATCATGGCTTTCTAATGATATCTAGTTTTAAGGGTCCAGCATCAATGTACCATGAGATATTAACCAATCTTTACAACTATGGCTAACATTGCAACAGTTTTGTTGCTCAGTGTATTACACCTGCCAAACTCTTTTCACAGTGCTAGAAGCACTTAGCTGTTTTCAATAACTCTAGATAAGTCATCCATCATCAACATGACATCCATGACTCAGGACAGTCACCATAACACAGCCACTACCACATAGACAGCCTTCTATTTCATATTTCTTATCTTTACTACCTTTATCATGACTCATAGTGACTCATCTGATGGATACTGCTTTCTACTCTTTATGGTATATAACATATACAAATAGAACCACATATGTACAAACCCCTAGATAGTATATAAATTTCCAAAGTCCAACTAGAGCCTTCAGTCTGGTTCTCTTGTTCTTCTCTTTCAACAGAGGGACACTAGACTTAGAACTCTTGTTCTTTCTTTTCTTTATAATCAAGGTAGACTGCTGGTCACTTCTTCTGAAAACACTTCTTCACTAAAGTTGTTACAAATAATAGATAACAGTGGAGAAATATATCAATCTTGATTCATGAAGTTGTGATTATGACATGACATGCAGCTCTTTCAATCCATGGAGATATGTAAGCCTGAATATTGGTAAGTAATGGTTATTAAATTATAATTGACTCACTTGACACAGATAGGTAAATCCCCAAGTATATTCAAGAGATCTGCAAAATTTGCTGTTATAATGCCTTCAAATACCTATTAGCTAGAGTCAATATAGCACATAGTAAACTGATTACAGTTATATCTTAATAGTATCAAGGGGAAGCACTTCAATATAGGTAATGTAATGATCTAAGTGAGAATTAGATGTATGGTTAGCCAAGAGATCATGTGCCCATCCAAACCTATCAATATCTTAATTATCAACTTGAATTTTCCTATTATTACTACACTTTTCAATGGGCACAGTTCTTATTGTTTTAGAGTCAGCATTGTTTTTTGTCTGAGCTTGAGGCTAGATTCAATGATGTCACAAATCTTTTCTAATAAAAGGGAGTTGCCAGTTATCTAAGAAGAAAGAAGGTGAGGTATTGGTTGATAGCTCTATTCAACATTTCAAGTTCAGAGTAAAGGGTTCTGGGAAGCTCATATTGGGTGCTCTGACACAGTGTGCTAGTAACAAGGTGGTAGAGTGGCAAAAAAAGAACACATTAGAATATAATTTATGTATAACAGTGACTTGTGCCTGGTGGAAGCTTTCAGCAAAAGAAATATGCATTTTAAACCACCAAGTGCCCATATGATTATATTAGACAGTTACCACTAATTTAAGAAGCTAAGGCAACCATACAAAGATAATTAGTCCAAGGTAATAAGCTACACAAGTCAACAGTGAAGAAAAATGTGCATAAAACTCATATTGGATCAACAAAAAGAGATGAAATAACCAAGTGACCCAGATATGTGTAGTAGCCACTGGAGAAGTAAAAGTGAGCAAATACAGGACAGGAAAAAAAGAAGCAAGAACATTTCAACAAGATGCATTGAAACTCCACAGCTGGGGCAAGGGTGGTTGACTGTTGGCCTGGATCAGACATTAGTTTAGGCAGGTGGGCCCTGAGGACTGTAGCAGATATACTACCAGTAGTTAATGGAAGCATTGTTATCAGTGTTATGGGTGGATGCACTTCATTATGCAGCTGTTGAACTTATATCATGAGAAGTAGGATGTATACTTTGCAAGTCCCAGTGTCAAACCAGCATGTGGACTGGAACTCTGATTTGATGTCACATTTACTAACCATTTCCAATTATTATGAGTCCCTGTAATGTCTTCCTAACTTGCAAATAGGAATATTCAGAGCCTGAGAAGAGCAAGTATATGCAATATGTTTATGTAAAGGGACAGGGTAAGTCACTGAGAAGCTTCACTGGCTGTCCTCTGGCTGAAAAAATCTTGGCCTAGAAATGCCATGATCACTAATGATCAAAATCAGATTATAAACATTGCTGCAGGAAATAAAGTTAAAGTAATAAATTAATAAATCAATTTACTTGCTTGTTCAATGAATATGTTCTTGACTTAGAGTTACCAGATGTTGTGATCTTCAGAAGATTTCAAGGCCCTCTATAGCTAAGCAGTTACAAGACTATCCTCACTCACAGCAGGTTTCAGCTGCTTCATGAGTAAGTTGTCCCCTGTTTCATCATCATCAGCTTTTTAATTTTTTCCAGCTGCAAAGATCTGGCCACTCAGAATGCACTCTTGTACAAATATCTCAATAGCATTAGTTCACAAGCCACATGTATCAGTCAAGCTGCAGGTTCTGTAATAGAGAGTACCAATGGTAATGCTAACACAGGTGGTAATATGGGCATCAAGTTGTCTGAAGCATTTCACAGTGGTATATAGGATAGTTCCAGGGGCAAGTCACTCATGATAGTAGTCTTTGCTTGTTGCAGATAGTCCTTAGACACAGGAAAGAACTGATTTATAGGAACTCTATTAGAAGTAGACTAGAGTATATCAAAAATCATCACTCTTCAGATATTACTACATGATGGCAGTGTGGCATCAGGAAGTAGTTGTGGCAACATGGTGGGACATAGTAGAAGGTGTGTGAACTCATTATAATTGGACAAATCACATCCTGGATGTGGAATTTATTGTGGGCAAATTGTTGCAGGATAGTGATACTCAAGGGACTGCTGGAAGTGCTCAGATAAGCTATGATTGAGGCACTGGCAGATGTGAGGAGCAGCAACAATGAGGCACCAAATAAAGTGGGCCATAGCTTGAAGAAAACATGGCTTCAACAGTGGCAGGTGGATAATAGTAGCAGGGCAGGATACTTATGAGTGCAAAAAGTAACATTTGAAGCATGGTAGTATCAAGTGATGGGAAATGGATTGTGGTTGGGCTGGAGATGTAGAATATGAAGAAAAACAAAAGGATAAACCAGTGAAAAGCACACAATAAAACTATGATGGTGGTCAATATGTCACAAATGGGAAAATCACAAGTGAATCAAATGGCATATCTGATATGGTGAAAGACCCCCTGATACTCAAACACAACCAGAACCCAGAGGTGTTCAGAGTTAATTTTTTACCTGATGATTTCCTTCAGGCTTCCATTGGCAACCCTCTGTTTGAATATATGAGCCAGAAAATAAATTGTTTTTAGTCAAACTTTTAATCAATACCTTTAGCATTGCCTGAACAAGTTGAATTGCTTCTTCAGTTCACTTATCACATCATGTTTATGGCCATATTAGATGACTTTCATTTCACAGTGCACGGATGGAAAGATAACCCTTTGCAGTATTCATGATGTACTTATAATATTCCATCAACTTAACATATGTGGCTGTCACATCGCGATATTTTTCTAAGTACAACTCCGCCCTTCCACTTTTGAACTCCGTCATATCTCCGGACTTATCTTTTTATTATCTAATCTTCTGACCCTCGGACATATTCACACTTCCTTTTATGTTCATCCTT
>JBBPTW010000210.1:0-22427 GCA_038094575.1 Phylloporus cf. nigrescens | reverse complement strand
TATCGAGCCCTAGCTTTGAGTGACAACCTGCTGTCAAGACCACTCCAGCGGAGGATCCTTCCCTCTTTACCAGCTTTCCCATGATTCTGAATGATGGCAACATTCATTTAAACAATGGACAAATTATTGAGAATGACACCATACTGCCAGGAGTACCTCTCTTTGTACTCTGCCCTCTCTGTTGACAAGGAATCAAGTGTGGGTCCTACTGTTATCACAGTAACAGCACTGTCTTAAGGCAAGGAAGCTAAAGACTTGCTGATTATTGGAACCATCCTTTCATTATAACTCCAAGGATTCCGCTGATCTTATCCACTCCTCCTCCTCTATTCACATCTCGATTGCCAACACCAGCACCAGCTTACAATGCCATCTCTCCCCAACAATTCTTTTGCTGCCAAACCTTCCTACAATGGCCTGAGATATTAGAATTGTGACAGACCTCCAGCAGCCATCATCCTTCTTCTCTAGGAACCAGGTCTGAGCAACATTCCCCAGTTCTGCACTGCCACCTTCTTCAACCAGGACCAAGAAATGAGGGACAAGCATGTCCTTTTAGATGATGAAACCAACAAGATATTCTCTTGTCACCTGAACGGGTGCTCATGGATTTCATTGCTCTTAGAAATGGGTGCAAAGGGTCCAACTCCAATTCACATCATGAGTTGGATGTGTAAGGATGAACTCATCCATTCACAGAGGATGTCGAGACCAGTTCAACTGGACCTGGTAGAGACAAAGGCAAGTAATTGCCAACAGGTAGATATATTCGCCTTTAAAGGTGAAACACTTTAATTGATCTATGAAGCTACTGGTTGGCCCTTCCAAGAGCCAATCGGATCTCCCTGTCCCACCATCCTTACCCACAACCAAGGTTTCAAAGTCTTTTTCTCTCATTTTTTTGATTTTGAAAATTCACCTGTACATCTGGAGATAGTAAAGTCAATGGTGATTGACACAAAGAAGAACTGCCGGATCACTCTACGAGACAATCTGGATGCCTGGCTTTCTGGCCATGTTCCCACAAAGCAATCCTTCAATTACTTCACACACTGTCACACTTGTAGACACTTCTACAAATCCATTTTGGATTTCAAACATCAAGGTATCTGTCTGTTACAGTGGCTAATCAAAAACCACACAGATGACCTCTTCGCTTACACCATACAAGAAGTCCTTGCTGGCTGAGATGTGCAAAGAATGCATCGACTTGCTGCAGTGGAAGGTAAACAATGTAGGTGGCTTCTCTGAAGCCTTAAAAATACTTAGTGTGGTGGTTCCTTCTTCTTTTCCATTACCTCATGGTTGTAGATATTCCCTAAATTGTGATGTTGATGATGGCAGTTACAATTCCTTTTTATCTATTTCTTGTCACATTCCTAGAAAACTTATTGTTTTTCCTTATATTAACCATGATTCTCCTGATGTACCAGAAACGATTGGATTTCTATGAGATAAAAAACTTTCCAACCCTCACTATTTTGAGGCAATAGAATATGATCCTCGGTATCATGCCAATCAACCAATGCCAAATTGGTATTGTGAATTTGTTACAATTAAATCCTTAAAAGGGATGGAGAAAAGGTCGAATCCTCCATTTACCAACGGATTCCTATCCTTTCCGGGACCTGTGAATATGCTCTCTGGGCAACTAAGACCAAGGGTCTTCTACTTTCCTATTCTTTTTGGGAAATTGTATTGGGCGCTGTCACTTGGGAGAACCTACAAATGGTTTCTCATCCTGATCCCCATGTCATCATTGAAAATGATGAACAAAAGAAGTTCAAAATCATTGACTGACGAGCTTGTGGGATGATTACCCTCACCCTTGCTGATTCATTACGAATGAATGTCAATTACGACTGGGACCTCACTATAGAAGATGCGTTAGGGAATGCAATCTTTCCTTTGATTACCAAACAACTTTGGGACCAACTCTTTACTTTGTTCAGAACTTCTGGACTTCTGGAACAATTTCATCTCTTTTTCTGGATCTCTAGAATGAACATCAGAGAGAAGTTCACCTCTGATGATCTGAACAACATGAGGACCTACTTCAACCAACTTATCAGCGCTGATCTTAATCTTCCAGACTTATTCAAAGCCATGTTTATACTCTCTCATCTTCCCGACTCCTACTATGCCCTCATCTCCACTGTGGTACAAACCATGAAATCTAACAACTTCACTGTTAAACTTGTCACACAAAAAAATTCTTGCCAAAGTGGATCTTTATTCCACATGATCAAACGAGGTCCACCTATCAAACAGCAGTGGTTGCAACAGCAACAAGCAGGACCATCGTCTTCTAGCAACTCTGGTGCTGGCCCCTTGTCAAAGCCATACTAAAAGAAATCTTAGGAAGGACAGAAAAAGAAAACTGCCTTCCAGAAAGCAAAAGAACAGCGACTCTGGCAGAAAGACAAGAAAGGTAAAGGCCAAGCAATTGAAGTTGTAGGAAATACCTTCACCAATGCCATTGAAGGACCTTCAACATCTAACTCCCACTTTTGTTGGGATGGATCTGGCTTTGTGCCAATGAACACAATTGAAGAAGAGATAGATTTGTCATTATTTTACAACAACCACCTTGACATCTCTAACCTCGAACTGGAAGACTTTGAGATGAACAACAGCATGAATGCAGATATGTCCCTTCATCCCTTTTGAACACACTTCTGCTAATTCTCCTTCAGTAGCTGAAGCATTATCACTATCAAAGAAGGGAAAAGAAAAGAAAAAGAAAGAAACCACCATATCCCTTGGTGGATTAGCATCAAGCAAAGGACACTTAGATGATATAGATTGTCTAGACTCTCTGGTACCTAAGAAACAGGTGATGCCTTTACCGGCTGTACCACATCTGCCAGTGAAGAAACTCCCTGGATATTCTGTAGGTGATGATATAGTCAATTACTGAGATGAATCCAATGACTTTTATGCTTATATGGTGGGAACTGAACCTTCAGGATTAGACTTTCAATTCAAACATTAGATGATTGACAGTGGATATACTGATTACCTTACTCCTTTTAAAGAAGACTTCGCTTACCTTGGTAACAAAGAAGTAACTGCCACTGTTGCTAATGGACAAATAGTCTCTATGTATGGACCTGGTAAAGTTATTGTCCAACTCAATACATTAAAAGGAAAAAATCTCATACTAAAAGGAGTTTGGTATGCACCAAAAGCATGACACCAGTTACTCTCAGTACCCTTTCTTACCAAAGAAGGTTACTGATGTGAGATTACAAAAAATAAATTGCTGATCTTGAACAACAAGGGAGACTTGATGATACAGGCCACTGCTTTATTGCCAGGTAACAATCCTCATTGGTTTTGGTCAACTCAGATCATACCAAGTGTTGAGGCCAATTCTCTTGAAGGACTTGATCCTTATCATTTATGACACCAGCGTCTTGGACACATGTCTAAGAATGCACTTCGTCATGCCCATAAACACCTCATGGGCATTCCCTCTTTGGTACAACCTACAACCAATCCTCCTTGTAAAAGATACACTCTAGGAAAGATGTTGGAATCTTTGTATCCTGACTCATCCAAACGAGCTAGCTGTCCTCTGATGTTAGTTCACACGGATGTGATGGGACCATTCCAAACAGAATCTTGATCCCAATTCCTTTATATCCTTACCTTTATTAATTATTTCAGTAGATATGCTCTTCTCACATTTATGTGATGAAAAAGTGATGTCACAATCCACTTTCAAAACATGATTACATGGGCAGAGACTGCATCAGGTGTAACTCTAACCTCTATACACTCTGATCGAGGGGGGGAATTTATGGCCAAAAGGCTACAATTGTTCTTCATGAACAAAGATGTTACTCATGAAACATCTGCTCCTCATATCCCTTAACAGAATGAAAGAGTGGAGTGATTTAATCACACTATTATGGAGAAAGCCAATGCCATGCAACATCATGCTTGCCTACCACCAACCTTTTGGCAAGATGCTGTCGAAACAGCATTACATATCTACAATTGTCAACCTATGTGTCATCTTGAATGGAAAACCCCTTCAGAGATATTCACTGGTAAAAAACCTGATGTTTCTTACTTCTGAATATTTGGTTGTAGAGCTTTTGTGCATATTCAACTGAAACAGCGCCACAATAAGCTCTCTCCTTGTGCTGAGGAAATGGTCTTTATTGGTTATGAATCAAACACAAAAGCTTATCACTTTTGGTTAATGACCAGATGAAGGGTCTTCATAATAAAGACTGCCTTATTTGATGAACAGATATTTTCTTACTGTTTGAGAAAAGAACCTGACGGACCTAGGCCAATCTCTGAAAACCTTGAACCCCATCTTGACCTTACCAAGGAACAAGAGAAACCTGAGAATCCAGAACCTTGTGGTCATCTTATCTTGCCTCAACCATTTGGTGGTCCTAACCCCAATCAACTAGAACCCTGAGAGTGACAGGACTCTTGTATGACTACTCCTCATCCTCCTTTCTCACCACCTTCCATAAGATCTGGTGACAATATATTCAATAGTCACAGAAACTTAGATGGATCTATTTGACCTCCAAGTCTGTTATTCTTTGATTCTCCTGAAGTAGAATCAAGAGAAATATCTGAATCTTCTTCTTCTTATCAAACCTCATTACCAACCCCTCAACTGCAGAAAAGAACCACGACTAATGCATATTTTCAAACCTCTCTGGATAGACGACATCAACACAAACAATATGGTACTGAAGAAGATCCTCAAACCTCTTATGATCCTGACTTCTGGACTCTTGAATCTCAGGATGATTGACCAGAAATCTCAGGTCAACCTTCAGCAGGACCATCTCAAGGTCCTCGTGCCTGGCTTCCCCTTCAACAAGATTCTTATGAATCACTTCCTGAATTTCACTCCCATCCTTACCAATATCACCCAATGACGGAATTAAGAGTGAATCTTCATCCTCCTGTCAAAAGACGTTTTAGTGCTCAACCTTTTATGCCACAGTTTTTACCCAACAACACATATGGTGCTAAGCCACCTGTGCAGATAGAGCAAGAACTGAGAGGACTACCTTTGATTCAGGAGGAGCCAAATACAATGTCAGTATAAGATAAATAATTAGTTGAGGTGTGGGTGCAAGTATGACTCGACCCAAGGGGTTCCTAGCAAAGGTAAAGATTGAGAAGGGGTTGCTATAATAGACCTCAGTGCAAGAGGATGAGTCCAGTTGATTCTAGACTTGAAGGATAGAGGGATCAGAGTGTCCAGTTAGAGATAGAGAGTTTCTGGAGTGCAAGAAACTTGATTGGAGAGAGTCCAGAGCGCAAGAAGACCAGATAGAGGGTGTTCAGTGTATTTCAAAGCACGGGAAAACTGGATAAAGTACCAGATACAAAGCAGATAGTAAGAGATGAGGATGAAAACAAGCAGAGATAGTAAACTGAGTACCCCAATGACTATACAAAAGAGCCAAACAGAGGGTACATTGAATGGCGGGACAAAAACCAATCAAACTCAGCTGGCATTTAGTATCCTAAGTACAAGGCTTTATAGTCTGGGCATACTCATGACTCAGGCACTGATGTAAATAAACTAGACAGTGCACATGTGCTACTGTTAATGATAACAAGAAGATGAAATAAGATAGAATCTAATCAGAATAAATGTAATAGTCTAAGTCATGTCAAGAAAACCAAGTGAGCTGAGATATAAACTAGAAGAAATGGCTAAATTCTGGTAGACAAAGCAGTGTAAAGGAAGGCAAGTTAGTTCTAGCAACATGCCATGAGCTTATATGAGTAGAAGAGATGAAGATAAATGAGAAATAGCAGAAAAACCGGACTCAAAACCAGAAAATACCGGACTAAATACTGGACTAACCAGATTAAACCAGTGGACTAACCAGACTAAGATCACAAGCAGATTGACATGGAGCATAAAGGGATATCTTGAAGGATGATAGGGAATGCTGAAAGAACCCAGAAATGGCTTCTGCAAACATAAGGAGCAGTCAGCTCCTACATCGGTTTGTGATAAATGAATCATGTCTATGACTCCAGATGTTTGATCAACAAATGAGGAAGAAGACATGGGACAGATGTATTTGGACTCATGGATACATTACCATATGATATTAGCAGCAGTTGTTGCTAACATACCCAACCAGTATCATGATATAGTGAAACTTCCTCCAACAGAGCAAAAACTCTGAAGAGCTGCATGCCAGGAGGAGTACGATTCCTTGAAGGATTGTAAAGTCTGGGACCTAGTGGACCTACCAAAGAGTTGAAAACCCATTACTGGACGATGAATGTTCACATGCAAAAGCAATGGTAAATATAAAGCTCACTTCATTGCAAAAGGCTTTACATAGATATTTAGGATTGACTATGAAGACACTTTTTTACCTGTAGCAAGGTTTGAAATGGTATAACTCATCCTATCATTAGCCGCCCTCCATAATTGGGAATTGGAGGCTTTGGACATGAAAACTGCATTCCTCTATGGCAATTTGGATGAAGAAATTTATTTTACGCAACCAGAAGGCTTCATTGTTAAAGGCCAGGATATAAAGGTCTATCAACTGAGAAAGTCCATCTATGAACTTAAACAGGCTGTACTCTCCTGGAATAAAGAGTTGCATAAATCCCTTACAGATGTGGAATTTACCTGGACTACCTCAGATCTGGGTACTTACTACAAAATTAGTGGTTAGGATATAATCATTATTCTCACTTACGTTGATGATGCTTTTTTTACTAGTAGTAACAAAGACCTTCTCCTATGACACAAGAAGACCTTTATGAAACATTGGGAATCTTACAATCTTGGCAAAGCAAAGGAATATCTTGGTATGCGGATAACAAGAGATCATAAAAAATAGACAATTTCTCTTGATCAATCTTTCTATGCAGACAAAGTTGTAAAACACTTTGCTCTAGATAACTGCAAAGGAAAAACCATACCACTTCCTGCTGGATACAATCCAAGACCTTCCCAAGGCAAAGCTTCATCTTCTCTATGAACTCACTATCAATCTGTGATAGGTTCATTGCTTTATATCATGCTTGGTACTCAACCAGATCTAGCCTATTCCATCATCAAAATGTCACAATTCTCTGCTAATCTAACAGAGAAACATCTGCAAAAGGCATTGCATATTGTACAATATCTTTCTACCACGAAAGAACTTTATATTTAATATTCCTCTGAAGAAACGAGAAATGGCTTTATCACCTACTGTGATACTGACTGGGCTGGAGACATTGAGACTTCGCGCTCAACTACTGGTTATGGCATTTATCTTGCCAATGGTATCATCTTATGGTTATCTAGGCGACAACGAAGAGTCTGTCTATCTTCCACTGAAGCTGAATATTGTGGAATGACCAAGGTAGCGAAACAACTACAATTTATATGAAGAATTCAGATTCCAACTCGGACCTTTCCCTTTATGTGTTGATAATTAAGGTGCAATATTCTTGGCTACTAATCCTGCTCAAGATGGTCACTCCAAGCATGTTCAAAAGGATGACCATTATATTCAGGAATGTGTTTCTGAAAAGAAAATACAACTGTTCTATGTTCCAATGAACCAATAGTATGCCAATATCTTTACAAAGAACTTGGGCAAGGATAAGTTTTTATTAGGAAGATCTGCATTGAAGCTTATAACCCTTTCTTCATCAAAGTAATCTTCTAGTGAGGAGGAGTGTTGAGACTTGCCCTTCTGCTTGGGCTAAATAAGCAGTCTTCAACTCTTCTTTCATACTCTCAGTCACACTCAGCTCTAATAAGCTACCCTCTCAAACCACTCTTATACTCTTTTGCTTCAACCATCCATTTCAGTGAGTATCCTTCACTAAACATAATCCTCTCCTATTTGTGCCATTGGGACATATACTGTCTCAATATGTATTTCTGACCAAGCTCCATGTCCCAAGCCTTTATTGTAGGTATCAATGATGCGATATGTCTTTTTTATCTAGAAATGAATATCTGTCAGCATACATTCATAGACAACCTGTAATCATCACATACCGAATTGAACTTGTTCTAAACAGACTGGCCTGTCCAATTACTTTCAAGGGTCTTCACAATAGTATTGAAAACAGATATTGGGAAGCTGGAAGTGTGTCCCACTTTCAGCTTCAACTTGATGAGCTCATTGAGGACCTGAACAACTTCCTCCTCCATCCAGTTCTGCCATTTCTTGCTGGTTGAGGGATGTATGTCCAAAGATTGCATGATTTCTATCACTTTTATTCCACAGAGGATGATGAAGGAGCAAAGTTCAAAAAGAACATGATACAGGTGTTCGACATGAGGGTTACAGTGCACATTGGGCATCCTGGTGTAGTGGGGGATTTAAGACTCCGCCCATATTGAGATACTTTCCATGGTCGAAAGAGCAGAGTGGCGGATATTCAATTCCTTGTGGGCCTGGCTTCTAGCAAGCGATATAGCCAAGCTAACTGGGGTGCTACAAGGCTTTCCGAACTGGATCTAACGAGATATAAACAACAGCTAACAACATCGTATCTAACTAGGCTTTTGTAACGGGAGTAATAGATGTAATGCATCAGAATTGGTTGGATCCCAACTCTATGCATTATGAGCATATCAACTGTATTGTCAAAGAAGGTTCTCAGTCAACTAGGACCATCACCATGTCAGCAGACACCACCCAACTGCAGGATACCATCACCGACAAGTCCCAACCCTTCACCGTCAAACTTCATGAAAAGTCTTTCCGCACCTACATGTAAGCCCACTGGCATACAGTTATGTGTACAATACTATATCTCCGCTGCTCTTCATAGAGATACGCCAGTCATCCCTTGTATCCATACCTCGTAGTCGCCCTATAGAGCTTGGTCCAGTTCTGTCTGTCCGCTTGTCTCAGTGTTTCCACCGTCAGCCATGGCTGGTTTCCACTACAACTGTAATATACTGTCTCTCGGAGTCTAGGTCCAAAAAGACCAACTCCTGAAAATGTACAAGAGCATGCAGACCATGTGTTGTCACAGTATGGAAATGGCAGCTGACTCTCTTTACAAAGCCAAGCTCATTCGTGGTTTCTGCCATCTTGCTATTGGACAGGCAATGTTGTGTCCTCCTCTTTATGTCCGTTTGCTCATCTTGGTCTAGGAAGCCGTTTCTGTTGGTGTCGAGTATAGTATCAAACCTGAAGACCAGATCATCACTACCTACCAGTGCCATCCTTTTGCAGTCATGCATGACAGCACCATCAAAGGTGTCATTGCCAAGCTCTTCGGTCATCAGGATATCATGTCATAAGGGAAAGGTGGCTCTATGCATATCTTTAGTCCTTGGTGGCAACAGCATTGTCGGTGCTCAAGTCCCTGTTGGTGCAGGCATCACACTTTGCCCAGAAATACCTTGGCCACAAGACTGCCACGTTCGCCCTGTATAGTGACGGTGCGAGTAACCAAGGGCAATTCTTTGAAGCGTTCAACATGGCATGTGAAATGACCTTTCCCAGAGCGTCACACTAAGAATATATGCACCAACAGGCAAAACTATGGGATCTCCCTTGTGTCTTTAACTGCGAAAACAACAAGTATGGCATGGGTACATTGGCTGAGCGCAGTTCCTCCAACATCGGGTACTTTACCCATGGTGACAAGATCTCTGGTCTTCAGGTGTGTTCCACATTGCCCTTCTGCACTGTACCATTAACATGTAGCAAACTTTACTGGGTTAACAGTATGGACATTGTTGCATTTAACCATACCATCCAATTTGCATGCAACTGGGTCACTGAAGGCAACGGCCCACTACTAATGGAATTTGTCACCTATCACTATGATGGTCACTTGTACACATTCTCCTGCCACATTAGCAATAGAATATCTGATCCTGGTACCACCTACTGCATGCGTGAGGAGGTCCAGTGGATGTGAAGCACACAGGACCCCATCCATGAATTGCAACGGTATATCGAGGACTGGACCTGTGGGAGTCACCTGGTGCGGTCGCTTGGCTGCCCGGCTCGACTAGGTCTCCCTTTGGTGAGTACCCTCCTCCCTGTTGGTCTGACCTTTCTCTGACACGTTCTGACATGTTGTGCTGCTTCTTCGGCCGCTTTCCAGTGGCAACATCATGTCTTGATGGTCCTTGCATGTCCACCTTAACTCCCAGATTACCCAGCCCAATCTGAGCTTGCCCTGGTGAGTCTTCTTCCATCTTGACCTCCAGTCGTTCTGGGGCTTCTTGTGACGTGTTTGACAGCCTCATCTGCTGTCTTCTTGCACCCTAATCATGTCCCAGTGGTCCTGACATGTCTGTATCACCGCGGGTATGCGTCTCATTGACGCTTGCCAACATTGTCCACTTCTCCTTGAGCTTGATGCTCAGGGGCTTGTTCTCGTCCATGGTTCGTTCAACTGAGTATTTTGGCCTTGTTAGACCGTCCTCATCCTGTTTAGCTGCTCCTGACGCGACCACTTCACTGCTGGCGCGCGCCTCGTCACCACTTGCCAACACCTTCTCCCCCTTGAGCTCGATGCTCTGAGGTTCGTTCATGGGGTCCATAGGTTTGTCTGGTGGTAAAGGGGGCTCTCCGGATACGTCATCGTCAACCATTTGGGTGCGCTGACTGTCTCCATCAGTCACCTTTGTCGATCGTATGCGCGCACTCATGCTCCTTCTCTCCCCCTCGATTGACGCGCTCTGCACTGTCTTGATTCTCTCACCTTCATCCTGCGCATCTCAGCGCATCTACATGGTTTCCCCATCGATGTCTGCATCTGCATTTCGATATGTGACGCTCTTGCCATCTCGCCTCCTGATCAGTTCGCCATCTTGGTTGAACTAGCTGTTGGTGGCTTCCTCAGGTCTTGTGGGTTTTTCAGGTGGTTTTGGCAATACTGGTAAGTGGCCTGGGATGTCCTCGGGCTGTTCTCGATGCTGACTCATCACTCTCGTAGCCAACAACTTCAACATGACTTGTTCTGAGTCACCACTGGTGGTGTTTGTTGCACCGTCTCCACCATCCTCCACGCTGTCTGTGGATTTCACAGGTCGGCGCACTTTGTTGTTGTTGTCGCCTGTGGCCTCTGCTTGTCTTCTTGGCTCCCTCGACTCAATCTTTGCCACTCTTTCCCCCTCTTCACCCTCTCGCATTCGTGCTCCCTCGGGCTTGTCGGGTGGCTCTGTGGGCTATCAGGACAACATTTAGTGTCGCCCATCGTGTCTGCAGGGTCTTTCGACAATGTCCGTCCCTTGGACTTGTCTGGTTGGTCATCGCCTGCCATGTCTGCACTTCCACACGTGACACATCTGTCTCGGCATCTGTCATCAGCGTCGGTCATCTGACCAACTCGCTCCCCCTTGAGCGATGTGCTGACAGGATATGGGGGTTGCAGTCGAGCCTTGCCCACCATGTACTTTGTCAGATGAGCTCTCACACTCGTTTTATTGACTGACATGTCCGTTTTCTCCTAGGTCTCCTTGGGCATCCCTGCACGGTTGACTTCGACATCGCCATGCTTGTCTCAGCTGCTTCATGTAGCAGGATCCTTTCCAGTGACCTCCTTGGTCCCAGCTCCTTGCCCACTCGTGCTCTCGAGCACTGTCTCCTCGTCCTTCTTGCCTGCTCAGTCATCGAAGTGCTCGTGCATTCAACCTTCCTCATCGAAGTGCTCGTGCATTCAACCTTCCTCATCGACCTCTCCAGCCCCTCCCTCTCCACCCGCTGCCCTCTCTCAGCTGCCTCCACTCGACTCCATGTCTTGTGGTGTCCATTTGGCATGCATGATAGGGGTTGGATTGTACCATGACCTATGCGCTGGCCTCGTAGATTCCGCACTTGTCACTTTTGGGTTCACATTGTCAGCAGCCTCATTATAAGCCATCTGACTCGCCACCCCATCTTCCCTGGGCAAGTTGCAACTGGTGTCATTGTGCTGGCTGCTTGCTGGGGCCATGAGGCTGACGCCATCTGTGGCTGCGTCCTCGCTGATGCATCTCGTGGCGGTGCTGAGCTGAGCGTTGGGGTCTGCAACATTGTTATCGATGTAATTTGACAGTCCATAGTCTTCAATGACTTGCTGGACCCTCTCATCCCATTCTGACCAATTCCTTCCGTTTGCTTGGAGCTTGGGAGTTCCGTTCGGGGCCATTGGGTACCAGGTAAGCTGTTACTGAACAGATTTACATTATAACACTATCCACCTAACCTAGGCGCCAGAGGGTGCAGTGCAGATTCAATACTCATAGTTGATGACTTGCCTAGAAGTACGTAACCTCTTTCCGAGATGCCCAAGTGTTCATTCACAAGTTCTACAACACGTTTGAGTCATCGACGTGGCGGATTCGGATGTGCAATAGGTCATCTTAGGTGATATGAATGGTCCAGGTGCCTATACTATTGCGTCGCTTGTTGTGCCGTCCATTTCGCCTCGATTCCAATTGTATACAATGCTACTTATATCAATCCAGCATCTCTGACCATTATTACTAGGTCTCGACGCCTCCTGCTCGTCTACTGGTATGCCCCAGCGATTCAGCAAACGCATCTCACTTGAAACACCTTACCCATAATAGAACCACATTATCTCCCTCACCAGCAACTTTGGGCCACGGTAAAATACCCCTCACCATCTCGATCACTGTCTTAGGTCCATCACGGAGCTCAAACACAAAGTCCTTGACAAGCACTAAGGGAATGATCTGTGGTCCCAGCAACGTTCAACCTCAAAATGGAAGTCTATCAAAAGACGAGCATACCTTGAATTCAGCTATCGCAAATCCCTTTCCGAGACATGTCCAGGGCCCATCGATAAATGCCGATGTCCCTAGTTCTTTTTTTGCTGTAGCAGGAATCCTATCTTCATCAATCCACCGTTCAGGTTTGGATTCCTTGGCATTGGGTCCCCAAAGCGCCGTCGACTGATTCATAACCGGAACTGAAACAGATAAGCAGGTCCTCTTGATGACCAAGATATGATCTATGGGCCTCCTGGATCGGGTACAAATTGGTTTGCTCAATGGGATTATGTCATCCATTATAGCCTGCCTGTCCTTAATGGGTTAAACGCTGCATGAACTTTCAGTCGTCTATGTGTACCATCTGCATGAAATCCAGGACTGGTGCTGATCAAGGTATGATCTGCAAGCATGAATGCTGTTCAACTGCTTACATTCTCAGGCAATTATTGTGTTCATTTCTGGAGAGCATGCTGATGTGATATCATGTGTGGATGATCTCATTGCTACAGTGCACTTCAAGTCGGTATGCTATATGGTTCAGGTACGTGAGTGACACACAACCGAACATTATCACTCACGTTTAGCAGGCATACATGCTACTTCTCCTTGGAGGCCGTCCAAAACGCTGGAGGACTGAGGGGATATATTGCATGAGAAAATCCTAGATGATTGAGGCTGATGACGATGACAGTGCATGTTTTGATCCAATGGACCCGGACTACATCCCTAGTGACAAAGAAGACTCAAGCTCGCACCACGCGCTGATAGGGAGAACACCGCTATCATCTCAGAGATCCCTGATGAGGAGATATTAAACCCTGGCAAGCGACGGATTCATCTGGACCCCCCTGCACAACAGCTATATACGTCTTGGAAGGCATTGATTCCAACTCTTGTTGCACCTTACCAACATTACACCTCGCGGACATTAGCAAAACCCCTGTCCAAACCTCCCGCTTCCCTTTCCCTATGTAAACAAGCTACCTGCGCATGAAGGATCTGGAAATTACTGTCTTTCCTTTGATCATAAGCCTTCATTGCGTTTATTTCTCCGTTCACTCCGCTGACCAGATATAGATTTTGAAACAGCTGATGTCATTGGTTGTGAATGTTCAACAGTCCCTCAGGTTCTCATCCACTTCAGATTGTTTCCAACAGTACCCACTCAGCCTCGGATGGCTGCATCCCTTGATCTTCTCTTGTTTTATCATATGCTATTCGAGCGATCGTTCAATGCGATTAATGCACTTGCATCTGCACTCCACACACACTACTCTTGATGAGGTTTCAGGGTCATTGATAAGAATGTGAGTACGGTTTGATTCCTACATCACCACATTTGACTAAAAGACAACCAGGGAGAATTGGTACATGACCCTTTCCGGCACGGCCTTGGCTCAGCAGTACAGTGGTATGACGTCTTACACGTGGAGGTGGAACGTTGTATCGAAGCTGCTATTCAAACCTGCCGTGATTGTGTCAAGGCTGTGAAGACCTCTTCTCAAAGCTTTGTGCCAAGCATCCCACAACGTCCCTTGTTCCCTATCCTTGTTACTTCACAAAGCTCCCTGCAAACCTTGCCAATACTATATAGTTATACTTCCACATCCGCCACTAGCGTGACTTCACAAACACCACTGGTCCCCGGTATATGTGCTTCCATTTTGGTCCAGCGCTGCCCTGCCTGTTTCAGCAGCACACTTTTTGGTCGACCAGCCAAAGGACTTCAAGGTAGTGACATCCATGTAGCCACGGATGGAAACTTCCATCACCATCATTGTCGATCTGCTGGAGACAGTCCACCATTTTACAATCCTGAATATTTCCTCCCAAAGCAGCAGGTCAACACAATGGGCATGCATGTCGCAAAGTAAAGGAAGAAGCCACCGTGAGCCTGTATGCCACCTATTCCTGATGAAGCTGTTGACTCCTGTGAGGCATCTTATGAGGCTGCCGATAGTAAGAAACAAAAAGCGTCAATGAAAAGCTTTGATAACACCGGACTTATGGCACTAATATGCCGCCATGATATCCTCCTTTTCTTCACCAATGTGAATACTCCTGGAGAGCAACAGAAATTTGTGCTCGCACTAATTGCACACTTGTTTTCACTCATATCTTCACACACCACCATTGTTGTGTTCTATGATGTCAGCTGTGTTTTAGATTGGACATTGTCACTTATAAGCCAGTGGTTTATTCCTACTTTAGTTGGTCGGCTCATTTGTCGACAGTATAACATATTTCCAGCTGAAATAGTCCAGCCCCTGCACTTCGCAACCACTGCCATGCACACTTATGGCCACGAATGGGCTTGTCAGCTGGTCTATAACCCCCGCTTGACGATGGGACTGGGACTTTCTGATGGAGAAGGAACCGAGCAGCTATGGTCTTGGCTTATCAAACTGATTGGTATTGAGCGCTCATCTTCAGTAAGACCCATCCCTCGATAATTTGGCCCATTCCAATGCTATTTGCAGCATCAGTGTTGTATTTGGTTGATTGATCGTCAGCTGGCCACAGTTGGTTATGAGATGCGCACCGACCTCGGAGACTGGATCAAACGACAACTTTGGCGAGGTTTTTAGGGCCAAAGACGAGTTGCAGAGGACCAATTGTGGGACTGCGGCATTGGTATTAAGGAACTGGAGAAGCAATGGGCTTCCCAGAAGCAATCACAGCTTTCATTACGTGTCTGTGTGTTCATAATCTGCTTAGGTTGAGAGGCTACTAACAATTGAAATAGATGCCCTGGTGCATCTTAAAAAGGAGCTAGATACTGTCTTGGCACTCCAGGCAGACATCGACACAACTGACCGTGCGATTCATGCAGCAAGAGCAGTGATACAAAAGGGCATGATCTCCGATGATATCATGGCAGTGCTCAATAGTCTTGAGTGCATCCACGATCACCTCTTGACAAAAGTGGATGCTCTGTACACATCTCTTAATGTTAGTGCGAAATTTCCCAAGCTCGAGAGTATCAGACTCGAATTTGTCCAGACACTCCTGTTGGTGCGCGACTTGAAAATTAACATACGGAAGTGTGCTGTTGGGAGCTTTTTTGAGTGGAATAAGCTCGATTGAGCAGTAGGTGGGGCTCAGCAAGCATTAGGTACGTGTTATTTGATGTTAAGATATAGACATTCAGTGAATCAGCACAGGTACGAAGCTTCACCAACAAACTCATAAGGCAATATCAAAGTGGCAGCCTGCCCTTATGAATGCCATACATAAGTTTAACTCATACTGTGAAGAGTTGAAAGAGCTCTATGATCCGGCTTGGTCAATTCTGCTCCCTACTCCACTCCCAATCTGACTTAATGAGCTTCGATATTCCCAATATTCACAAGCTCATCTCATGGTTAGATATATGATGGGATCCAACATGGTGAAGCCTTACTACCCACACGAGTCATTCACACTGATACCATATTTCAGGTCCTTGCTGCTTCTTGCCAATCCTTTGTGTTTGCGCGTGATGGTGCCCTACCTTTCTCAAGCATATTATACTGCATAAACAAGTTCACTAGAACCCTGGTAAATACCGTCTGGTTTGTTGCCACATTTTCCGCTCTCCTTGGCCTTCTCTCTCTTGCTGGCACTCAAGCTATTAGTGCTGTATTTGTGCTCTCTATCACTGGGCTTTACATTGCATATTCCATCCCGATCGCCATCAGGTTCATCTTTGACAATGATTTCAAACCTGGTCCCTTTTATCTCGATATATTCGTCAGTCCTTTCAAGATGCATGAGAGAGAGTGGAACTAATATATCTCCACAGAGTCTTCCCATCGCCATCATCGCTGTATCCTTTATGATATTTATGGACATCGTCTTTTTCTTCCCCACGACACCCCAGACGAACACTTCCAATATGAACTATACCGTCGTTGTCTTAGTGGGTGTTCTCATGCTGTCGCTTGTCTGGTACTATTTCTCCATGTATGGTGGTGTGCACTGGTTCACAGGGCCCATACCCAATGTGGGCAATAAGGATGTTGCAGGTGACAAGGGCGGAGATTCGTCTGAGTTGGTGGATCGAAAGGAAGGGGCTGTCATGGACGAGAAACACACAGGAGAACAATGATATCACACTCAGTACTATCGAAGCTCACACAAAATTTGATCCATATTTTTTTTTTTGGTATTTAGATGTTGGTGCATAAGATGCTCATAGTAAGTATCCCATATACTAGATCTCATTTATCTCTGTCCAGTCAGTGGCCGTCCAGCCCGCCCACCCCGAGTGCAGGTAGACAAAAATGACATGGGGCTACGAGAAAGAACCTCCACAAGTTCTGGCTGTTCCAAAGAAAGTTTGCAGCCACGAGTTTATCCAGTGGTGGAAAGAGTGTCAAGGCAGTTGGCTTGGAGACCACATATATGTGATTCCTTTATGACCTACTTTCGATCTCATTTTCACCATCATCTCGGAGGGCGTTTACTCCACTGGGCACCACCAATCTACTCGCCGGTGCCATTACACCACAGTGTGTGGCACCATTACCACATGTTTCCAGGGTTGGGATCCAGACAAAGATGTTGACTGCTAGTAAGACCTTTCTACCTTCCCTATATGTTGTCTTCGTGATCATGAATGAAAGGGTACTGACAGAGCGAACTTGATATGTTGCAGCTTGCTCGAAATGAAATTCATACAAGTCGGAAAACTGAGGCCGCCACTTTTGAATCTGATGCATGTTGTGCTGCATAGTGACTGCCTCACATGACATTGAGCCTCTGATCTGAGAAATACTAGGCGCCCACTGTTGAAGTCTGTTTTTAGGCTTGTATTACCATGGAGCATGCACCATCAAAGCTGGAAACGGGCACACAGGCTGTAAGGGTCGCATCAGCGGGGTGTTGAAGGTTAACATTCAAATAGGTGGCATAACCTAGTACGTCCGGCAGAGCCTCCAATGAACTTTGAAGTTCACCCACATGGTATGCACACTGTTTTGTACTAGTACTTGTCGCACGCCACACTTTTGAGGCTTGGCGCTGACGAGAATAACTTCAAGTTGCAGTCCTGTTGCAATGCTGTTTTCTGTGTCACCCCAAGTTACAATGGGAGTATAGCAGCAACTCTCTGAAAGCCGGGGTTGTCTGAATCCAAGTACATCTATTCTGAATACTTACCCGAATCTTTGGCCATGCTTCCGGTGCAAGGATAAAGTGTCATTTACTGGTGGGATGGTCCTATTGCGAGCTCCCCTTTCTCCTGCATCCACGACACAGTCATTACAGCCATAAGCAGGAAGGAGGCAACTGTCAAAGCGGGCACGAGACTCCTTGCAGAGCTTGGATACAAACAGGAATTCAAGAGGGCTTTTACTCCACTAGAGGTAACTGGTTCGTTCCTTGTAACTGCAGTGACTACTGACAAATGCGCCTCCGTAGGTATTTGGAGTTGCATTTAGTATGATTGGCGTGCTTCCGTCAATTGCATGAGCATCGAGTACATACAAGGTGTTTGTTCATAACATGGCTTATCTCCTACAATGAAAACATGCAGTTCCATTCTGATCTACTCACTCCCGAATGGTGTACGTATAATCGTTTTTCTAATGGTCTTGTTTGAGCCATTCTGAGGAGTGCCTTGGTTCAGCCAGTGGGCAGTCACGATTCTGTTCATCCTTTGTGTCGGTTTGTCTATGGCAGAACTAGCTTCTGCAGCACCTACCTCTGATGGGGTGAGTCCTAGTTTATCATGCTCCTGGTTCGATGTGATGGGCCATGTGCAATATAGCTTTACTTTTGGACTTTCTCGTTCTCATTCCCTCGCTACTGTAACCTTCTGTGCTGGATCATCAGATGTACATCTAATCTGCACAAATCTTTCACAGTCAGCTGATCACTCTGGTAGATGGTATTACTATAGGAATCATCACAGGAGTGGGTGGGTTATTCATTCACTTCCAGTGCTTTTGACTAGTGCATGATGCTGCCTTTCTTTTCCATTTATTTTCTGCAGCCTCCATTGACTGGTTGTGCCATTCAGATCGCTGCAGCAGTTAATATCGCTAACCCGAGCTTTGTCACTATGCTGCCACAAACCTTGTATGTATCTCCATTGTACTTGTCCTTTCTACATCTCACTTTACTGCCATCTGTACAGCGGGATCTATGTAGCCTTAGTATTTTCCCATGCTATTATCTGCTCACTCGGGACTGTTATTCTCGTGAAGTTACAAAATCTTTATATCCTCTTCAATATTTGGTGAGCATCCCTGTTCAAATATCGGTGGTATTCTACATATCCTCCTATTCCTATTAACTTCTTTCCTCTTTCTCGATCATTGCCATTAGGGTTATGTGGTTTGCCTGGTCTCAAAGCTCATAAGATATTGACTTACTTATATTAGGCCAACGTATACAAAGAGGCAAAGTCGATATGAGTTTTAGAACGGCATATGGTCTCATGGGCGTCATTCCAAAAACCCCACAAGGAGCTGCCAGTGAGTATCTCCAGATTGACTTTGTAGGCAAAAGTTGCAATGCTTGTTAGATTTGGCTGACTTAGTGCTTAGGAATGCAAGCCATGATTCATTTTGTCTGATGATCTATGCTGATTCTTCAGGTTGATCTTCATCCGATGTAGTTGTGCAGATTGGTAATCTAACCTAATTTATGAACCATTGCTCGAGTTATTTTCAGTCACCCTCACAAACCTCGTGGCTCGCTTCCATGTGAGTAAGTACTAGATGGCGAATCCCCTGTCTGGTCCTCATTTTGGATAGAACAATAATTTCACATATGTCCCTGAATCAGGGGGATTCTCTGGTGACAATCAGTTGTGTATCAACCAGCACGGATTCTTTCACATCGCACAATCAGAAGTGGCCAAATTTTTACAACCCAAACAGGTGATCTACAATGAGACCGTCAACCTCATCAAATATGGCAAATATAACATCACCGTGTACATGACAAGTGGCTTGACAATCATTGCTGACCATATTTTATGCACGTTCAGCGTCGGTATGTTGTAATATGACGATATTCGATTCCAACCTCCTTTACCTGACTGGAAAGTCGAGGCCATCAATAGCATTACGATGGTCAGTTATTCAGTGTGATTTTGGACAGATACTCACCATGCTCTAGGCTACATATATCAAGATCTTTCTGCAATTCAATGAAACGTTCTGGTTCCCAACACAGGTGAGCCTTCATTGTGTCGTGACTATACCTGTCTCTTCATTTTGTGTTAGTTTGGATTGTATGCTGCGCAGTATAAGAATAATAAAAAGTTGGGTGATGTTAAAAGGGTTGGGTGCGAGTTAGACTCGTCCCAGGGGTTCCTTGGTAAGGTTGGTAGGGTGAGAAGGTGTTGCTACGAGAAGACCTGAGCACAAATGGACAAGTCCAGTCGATTCCGGACTCGTAAGTGAAGCGGATGTGTAGTTTCCGGTACCGGATAGCGTACCAGATATGGTGGATGGAACGAACAGCGACGAAGACAAAAGACAAACGATGAGGGAAAGCGTCATGAAGACTCGACGATAGAGTCAGACACTTAGTGAGACGAATGATGGGGTCCAAAAACCTCCTCATTTGAAACAAGGTACAAGATTTTTATAGTCCGGGCATACTCTGCGACTAAGTAAGGTACAGATGAGAATAAAGTGATAGCATCAGTTAACTGCCAACAGTATCAAGAAACGAAATATGAAGTTAGAATATAAGTGACAGCTCGAGTCCGGTGACGGTAGTATCAAGGTACGAAGTAAGATGAGATATGACCTGAACTCAATAGAGAGAATAAACGTACGAAGAGCTCATGGACCATGCGGGCATACGAAGACTGATTAGTCCGTACAGTAGTTGATAAGTCTATATGAGTAAGAGAGAAACAAAATAAAATAAAACATAGAAAGCGGAATGAGTGACTGGATGCATGACCGGATAGTATACCAGATACGTAGTCCAGTGTTAGTCCAGTACCGGAATAAACGAATACATACTTGATCGCGAGTGGATAGACGTGGGACACTAAGGGACGTTTTGAAGGACACTCTTGAACACTATGGGAACCTAGAAAGACAGGGGACAAGCCCCTACGAACGTAAGGAGCACTGAGCTCCTACATCCGCAGAGGACTTAGAATCTGACTGTCCCCAGTCAGTCATGTGACCGGGTATTGAGGGCGGACCTTGAAACACGACAATGCCGGCGGAGTTTCACCTCAACGCGTCGCATCCCATCTCTCTTACTTCTCTCTCTCACACTTCTCCTCTTCTCACCATTATGTCCGCCAACTCAACCATCGACAAAATCCTCGCCTTCAACTCCCAAGAAGATCCGAACTCGGCATGCACCCAGGCCGCGGTTTCCCTCAAAATTGCCGGCGGACGGCTTTGCGACGTCGCCCTCTCGATTCCGGACGACAACGAGACGCTCCACGAGGAGCAAGAGATGTGGTTGGTGGAGTGGGATTGGGTATTGGTATGTGGTCGAAGTCCTTGCACGCATCCGGTTCACTGATCTGGTTCCCAGAACGAAGTGCAGATCCTCCTGCACCAGGCACGAGATGTCGGGGTGGAAGCTCGCGTCGAAGGGCGAGTCGTCGCTAGCATGCAAGAGGTCAAAGAGCTGGCGTCCAGATGGCGCGAAGAAGTCGCAGCTCGCCATCGCCGGACAGAGGAAGACAAGGCGCGTCGACAAACAGAGGAGGAAGAACGGGAAAAGGCGCAAACCGCCTCGCCGGCCAACGCCACGGCGACGGTGGAGAAGTCGATCAGCCAGAAGGTGGTCGTCGTCGTAAGGGCTCTTCCAAGGGCAGCAACGATCACTGAAGGCTCGAGGGCTGGACCGTCTCGTCCAGTCCGGAACAAGGTGCATGGTCACCGGACTCAACTCCAGTGTGATGCTAACTGATATGAATAGCACGCTCGCCCTGTCGTTGAGGACGACGACAAAGTTAATGATGACGAGGATGAGGAGGACGAAGGTCTGGCAAAGATGAAGCTGACCGACTACTTGGGAACTATCTGGCACGTCGACCCGTGCATCAAGTGCGCCAAGGCAGTCGCGATTTGCGAAGGCCCTCCCAACCACACCTGCCTACGGTGCAGACGCCTCAAGGAGAAGTGCGACAAGTCGCAGGGGCACAACCGTGCAAACCGGAAAGAAGTGAAGGGCAAGGGGAAAGCACCGGGTAAGTGGACCGGGTATCGAATTATTGGCAGCGCTAATGAGTTGACAGTGCACCCATCGAAACTGAGGCGCCTAGCGACGCCCACGCCCGAAGACGATGACGAACTGATCGTCGTCCAAGACTCCGACGATGAGCTGGTGAAGAAGGCGCTGCGTAAGAAGCAGCCGGTCGAGTGTGCCATCGCGCGCAAATACGGGCAGGCGACGCCTTGGGAGCAAGGCCTCCTCGCTATCATGCGATTGGAGGCCGACATGCTCCAATGGCAGGCCGACTTCAAGAGGACGGAGTCGCAGATGGCGGAAGCGGGTGCCAAGATGGCTGGCGCGCTGGCGGAGATGGCGCATATCCATCGGACTTGGGAGCAGAGGATTGATGGTGGTGGGCCGTAG
Source organism: Phylloporus cf. nigrescens (assembly GCA_038094575.1). NCBI lineage: Eukaryota > Fungi > Basidiomycota > Agaricomycetes > Boletales > Boletaceae > Phylloporus > Phylloporus cf. nigrescens. The sequence continues at coordinate 160 of JBBPTW010000210.1, read as the reverse complement.
GTAGTCGTTGTCGAGCCGTCATGTTCATTTCCCGTAGCGTACTTGTGTCTTAACTTGTATCGAATGTCATGTGTCCGTGTCCGTGTCCATTGTCCGAGTCCGCCCGGATCCTAATTAAGAGAAAGGAGAAATGAAATAAGTCCAGAAAAGAATGTTTAAG